>PVKA01054730.1:0-10634 GCA_004027165.1 Ctenomys sociabilis
AAAATTGATAAATACTTAGCCAACCTAATCAAAAAAGGAAAGAAAAAAGCCAAATTCATGCTATAATGAATGAAATGGGTTAAGTCACTACAGACCTAGAGCAATTCAGAAGGTAATCAATAAACACTTTCCAACTCTTTATGCTCACAGCATGGAAAAAAACAGACAAAATGGACAGTTTCCTAGGTCCATAAGAAATTCCAAACCTGAGTCTAGAAGATATACACACTCTGAATAACTCAATAATGAGAAATGAAATGTAAAATGTAACAAAAAAACACCTACAAAGAAAAGCCGATCATGATGGATTCACAGAAGAATTCCACAAGAAACTTAGAGAAGATTTAATGCCTACTTTTCTCAAACTCTTCAGTGAAATTGAAAGAGAAGTGATTCTCCTATTTACTGGAGGAAAGTATTACTTTGATTCCAAAACCAGAAAAAGACCCAACTAAAAAAGACAACTACAAGCCAATCTCTCTAATGATTATAGGTGCAAAAATCCTCAATAAAATACTAGCAAACAGAATGCAGCAAACAACCAAGAAGAATATACATCCTGACCAAGTGGGACTCATCCCAGGAATGCAGTGATTGTTGAATATATGACAATTCATAAATGTAATACATCCAATCAGTACAGCCCAAAAGAAACAAACAAAAAAAAAAATACATGATCATTTCAAAAGATACAGAAAAATCTTTTGACAAAATACAACACTCATTCATAATAAAACCCTACAGAACTGGAATAGATGATCTTTATCTCAGCCTAATAAAGCCATCTATGGGAAGCAAACATCATAATAAATGGGTAAAACCTGAAGGCCTTCACTTTAAAATCATGAACAACAAAAGGATGCCCACGGACTCCACTGTTATTCAATATAATTCTGGAAACATTAGCCCAAGCAATTGGACAAGAGAGAAAAATAAAAGGAATAAGGATTAGAAAAGAAGAAGGAAAAGTATCGTTATTTGAAGATGACATGATACTTTACATAGAGGATGCCAAAAACTCCACCATGAGTCTTGTAGATTTAACCACCAAATTCAGTAACATAGCAAGATACAAAGCCAACACCCAAAAATATGTGGTATTTTTGTAAACAAACAATGAACAACTGAGAGAAATTAGCATCCGAAAAATGAAATACTTAGGAATCAACTTCACGAAGATCATAAAAGATTTATAGAATGAAAATTCCTGTACTCTGAGAAAAGAGATTGAAGAGTATTTGAGAAAATGGAAAAATATTCCATGCTGCTGGATAGGAAGAACCAACATTAAGAAAATGGCCATACTCCCAAAATTGTTATAAATATTCAATGAAATACCAATTAAAATACCATTACTATACCTCGCAAACCTAGAGAAAACTTTCTTGAAATTTAGTTGGAATCAGAAGAGACCCAGAATATCAAAATCAATCCTGGGAAACAAAGGAAAGGCAGAAGGCATCAAAATTCCAGACACAAAATTATATTATAAAGCTACTGTGATGAAATCAGCATGGTACTGGCATAGAAAGGGATCTGAGGATCACTGGAACAGTTTAAAAGATGCAGACACAGCTTAAAACACACTCAGTCTCTTTATTTTTGATAAAGGAGCCAAACATGTTCATTGGAAGAAACATAGCCTCTTTAATAAGCAGTACTGGCAAAACCAGCTATCCACATAATGAAGGCTAAAACTAGACCCATGCCTATTACCATGCACAAAGCTACAGTCAAAATGAATCAAACATTTAAATATTAAAAGAGAAACACTAAATCTTCTGGATGAAAATGTGGGTAAAAAATCTTAAAGACATCGAGGTAGATAGAGAGCTCATGAACACAAAACATGAGAAATACTTCAAAGAATCTATAACTAGGATGTCATCTTTTGTGAAAAGTTTTTCTACTTCAAATCTCCAACAGAGTGAAAAGAAAACCTGCAAACTGGGAAAAAATTATAGCCAACTGTCCCTCCAACATAGGCCTTCTATCTAGAACATGTAAAGAATTTTTAAAAAATCAGACCCCCAAATTCAAAGACCTAATCCATAAATGGGCAACTGAGAAGAATATACACTTCTCAGAGGAAGAAATACAAATGGCAAGTAAATATATGAAAAATACTGGACATCATTGGTCATTTAAGAAATCCAAATTACAACAACACTGAGATCTCAACTAGAAAGAATGGCTAACACCAAAAAGTCAGATAATAACAAATGCTGGAGGGGCTGTGGAGAAAAAGGAATCCTCCTTCACCTTTGGTACAACCACTATGGAAATCACTGTGGAGGTTCCTTAAAAGGCTAGGATTGAAGATCTCATTCAAGCCAGCTATTCCTCTGCTGGGTATTTTTCCAGAAGAATCAAAAATCTCATAGCTCAGTGATACATGTGCACCCATGTTTATAGCAGCACAATTTCTCATAGATAAATCCTGGATACAACACAGATGCCCATCAGCTAAAAAATGGATAAAGAAAATGTGGTGTTTTTACACAATGGAGTATTATTAAGCTATAAAGCTTTATAGGATATGTAAATCAGGATAAATTTGAGTATTTTGTCAGTAAATAATGCAACTAGAGAACATACACTTAAGTAAAATAAGTCAGACCACACATGCAAGCATCATATTGTCTCCATAGTGCAAGAACCTGAAAGAGAAAAATGGAATCTGAAGGGTCCAATAAATACAGGGAAATGGAAATGAACATACTCAAAAGGAAAGTTACTGAGCTGAAAAGGACTCAAGTGGGATTTGGGGAAAGAGATTTATCTATGTATGCAAGTAGAAGGGTTTGGACAACCGTACTGTGCATTTCTGCTGTTCTATGGAAACAAGCAGTTGACACTTTAATTTGTTCTTGTCTCCTTTTTTCAATTGCTTTTCTTTTTTCTCTTCTTAATTTATTATAATTTCTGCCTTTTTTTCTTCCAATTTTACATGAATATTTCTGCTAATATGAATAACTGCTTGGAATATATCACTATGTATTATAACAAATACTGTGAAATTCATATTACTCTGTTAACTGAAATTCTATACCACTTGTAATTTTTTTCTGTTTTAATTCTAATTTTTACCCTTCAAAACATAAAGAGATTGTGTATCTATCCAGAAGCTGAGCATACTGGTTTTCTGACAGCTAAATAGAATTATTTGCCCCTTGTGCACATTCTGTAGAACAGGAGACTTGAGTTAGCTCCCAACAATGGGCCAAACGTACATTGTAGATGACTCTGTTGGCCAGTATCTTTCAAACATCAACCTCCAAGGCAAACCTTTTGTCCCTGGTCTTCTAATAGGACAGTGTTCATCACAGAAAGATTATGTGATTCTTGCCACTAGAACACCATCCAAAGAGGAACAATATGAGAACATCAAACATCCTAAAACTAAGTCAGACTTTTTGGATGAAGAATGGGCAACAGAACACGCCCACCAGGTTTCCAGAATGCTACCAGGGGGACTTTCGGTTCTTGGAATATTCATTGTCACAACTTTAGAATTGGCGAATGACTTTCAAAATGCCCTGCGCAGATTAATATGTGCTGTGGAAAAGTCTATGAACACAAAAACTCTGGAATTTCACAGAGGAGGAAGTTTCTGAACGAGTGATACTTCACATTTGCTCTTCTACAAAAAAAAATATCTTGTTGAACTTATGATGTCTGTGATCCAAAGAGTTCAGCCAGACCTGTAGAATGGAAGTATCAGAATAGACTATCTACCTCATGGATTTCTCTGGAGTGTACTGTTCACATTGATATTCACATCCCTCTTCCTAGTACTTCTGTCAGCTATATTCTTGAGAAAAATACAAAGAATGGTCTTATGCGCTGGGCCAAACAAATTGAAAACGGTGTTTATTTTATTAATGGACAAATTAAAGATGAAGATTGTGACCTATTAGAAGGACAGAAAAAATCTAGAGGAAGTGCTCTAGCATCCAGTCATTCTTTTGATGTCCGAGTGCTAACACAGTTGCCCCTGCATTCAGACCACAGATCGACAGCCACAGTCCAGATCTGCAGAGGTTCAGTAAACCTGAAGGGTGATGTGAAATGCAGAGCCTACATTCATACTAATAAACCCAGAGTTAAAGATACTGTGCAGGCAGTGAAGAGAGATATATTGAACACAGTTGCTGATCGCTGTGAAATACTATTTGAGGATCTACTTTTGAATGAAGTTCCAGAAAGAAAAAGATTCTGAAAAAGAGTTCCACATCCTCCCTCACCGAGTTTTTGTCCCCATTCCTGGATCCACTGTAATGCTCTGTGATTATAAATTCAGTGATGAATCAGTTGAAGAAATCAGAGACCTTTTTAGAGAGATGTTAGATCATATGATTCAAGTAGAACATTTGGAAATTGCAGAAGAGATTAACACAGCTTGCATGAGTTCCTCTGTGGATAGTCAGTCTGCATTGGACAACTCTGAAGACGAACAGCCAGAGCAGCCAGTGAAAAGTACAATAGCATTGAAAATTCAGCAAAACATAGGTATGATTGCAGCATTTGCAGTTGCAGCCCTTGCTGCAGGGATCTCCTTTCATTACTTCAGTGATTAGAGTGAGGCACAAAGAAATTTCCTGATCCTCCAGCAAACATTGATCAACAACTGTGAATAATAAGGTTGTTAACAATCCACCTATATGTAAGACAGTAGCAGCTACATCTGCTGCCATAATGAGTATTAGGTATGTTTCTAACATGAAGTCACCAGCTGGCTTCATTAGCCCTGCTTCTATTATAGGTGGCCCAAGTTTTCAAAAACAAAGCTATGCATTTGGATGAGAGTTGCATGTAACTCATCATTATTTTTAAAAAGTGAGATACCAGAGATTTTAGTCCTATTGATCTGTATCACACATTGATCAGGGCATTTAACATTTGAGCAGTCAATATTGATTACAAAATCTTAGTAACAGAGCATTAGAGGAAATTCCTACCTTGTTGGGACAACAATTTGTGGAGTTACTTCATCCCCTGCAGACTTTGTAATATATACTCAGTTTCAATATTTTGTATGTTTTGTTCTGGCCAAGGACTATAATACCTTTCCCAAGAGGTGCATGTCAGTGCAGAATGACAAATCATCTTCTTACTCAGGTTAGTGTATCATAAATATATTTTAATATGTTAAATAAAACTTGCTTACAATAGCATGTTGCACTAAATTCTGCAAAGCCACTGTTTCAGAAGTAAAATCTGTTAAGTAGATTCAAAAAAGTAGGAAAAAGCTTCAAGACCCATGTATACTCTGTCTTTTTTCCTCTACAAAAATGAATATATTTAAGCTGGGAATCATGAACAATAATTAAGCACACAAATGGAGTATGGTTTTTTTGGATGGTAAACACTAATAGTAGTGATATCATATACAGTTTGTATCCAACCAGAAGCAGGAAGACAGATGTGAACATAAGATGGTTAGTTGCTTTGTTTGTAGTGCTTTGTAGCTCCTAGTGGAAAACATTTCTAATTTAGGTCTTAAGTTTCCCATAGATTGTAATTAAGCAATATTATTGTGACCAGAAATCATCCACAGATGAAGCTAGAAGGCATGAGAAATAATTTCTGGAAAAAAGAAACATTGAATTTAGCTTTCCCTCAGCAGCATAAGAAATAATGGGTAAAACCACAGGCAGATCTGAAAAGAAACATAGAATTCCTAAGGTTGAGAAATACATTTATTGAAATAAGAAAAAAACTTGGACATGTTGATCCATATAGAACTGATTCTGTAGAGCACTGCTTAAAGAGACCAATGAAGCTGGATTGAAAGACATTATCAATGACAGCAAGGAATAACAGGAGCTAGAAAGTATGAGCAAGTTAGGAGAAACAGAGGAAAGAACTGGAGGACTAGTCATTAGGAAGAAAGAGTGGGAGAGAGATAATATAAAGAGATGACCAAGTTTCCTACATTTGCTTGGAAAAACAGGAAATGAAGGAGATTGTATCTGGAACATATCTAGAAATCCATGACTAGACCAAATTCAATAATTGTATGATACCAAACAAGATTTTAAAAGCAATGAAAGGATGTAAAAAAATCCTCTATGAATACAACCACTGCTTTCTAGGTTTCTCAACAGCAGTAATGTCCTCAAAAGATGGTAGAACAGTATCTTCAGAATTTAGTTTAGAATTTGCACAAAAATAACTGATGGACAAAACTCTGCTAAGACAACTGGAAAAATTTGATCTTCAACAAAGAAAATTATGCCAAATAGATGATCCAAAGTGAAAAAATAAAATGAAAAATATAAGTACATTTAAACTATTGTATAAAATAATTGTAATGAAGGTTTTTATAAGAAGTTGTAAGCAAATATAAAACTAAATAAATATTGTCATACAAAAAGAAATAAAGAAAAATTTAAAGTGAAATAAGCAAGATAGAAGTATATCCAATGGGATGCTGAGCAGCATATTGTGAGAAAAGCTAAGATAGCCAAAAATAGGAATGTTTTAGTACATTTCTCAAAAGTTAATTCTCAAAACCTTAAGCTGTTTCTGGCAATGCAAAGCTTTGGTCCCATCATTGGAATACTAAAGCAGAAAAATAAAATCTTTTCAAAGATGATTATAGGAAATAAAAAATCAACCATGTGTAATACAAGAAAAGTCCCATAATAACAATAAGGAGAGTGTATTTCATTACTCCAGAAGTATGTTTTTCAGTGTTCATATTCTTCTTGGGAAAGTCATATAAACCCTTATACTTGCTAATAGATGCTTTTCCATTGTAAGATGTATTATAATTTTGATCATAAACTTTAAGAGATAATGATACTCAAATCCAGAGCTCTGCACTTGCAAGACAAAAACTGTACCACCATGCCCCTAAATCAAGTTACATCCATGCCCCTAAATCACATTTTAAAAAGAATAATTTTTAAGCCATGAGGGAAATACATGGTTTCCAATTAGGCAAATAATGTAGAATGCCACATTTTTAATTACAAAATGTATTTGTTCCTTCCAACATCTTGAAATTTGAATATTGAAAGTAGTTGTAATTAACATCAGAATAAACAAAGGCAGATCATTCCTCTGGTAACAGATAATTTTTTTTCTGAATGTTGTAAATTTTCTGTGAGAAGCAATATAAGAAAACAGCCACATAGCTGGGCATGGAGTATAAACTTGCAATCCCAGCACTCAGGAGGACGCCATGAATTCAATGTCACCCTGAGCTACACAGTGAGTGTGAGCCAAGCCTGAAGTACAAAGCAAGATCTTATCTGAAAAGAAAAAAAGAAAGAATGAAAAGAAAATAGCCACATATGCAAAATATATCATCAATAAGATGATAAATATTAGTATCTCTCTTTTATCACAATGATGCATAGATACATATCATTTTTAGCTATTTTTGGATTTTTTTTCCTCTCAGCTTATTTAACATAAAAAGCCTCACTGAAAACCTATTTTAAAAAATTCAGCTTGTGAGCCAGCCTACTGCATGTCTAGTGTATCCTTTAAGTGTGCTTTGGCTCTCAGTTTACAAAAGTGTCTTTTCCTGTGCTAAGGACAGAGCACCTCCTCACTGGTACATAAGCCTCTGGTACTTCTTGTTTCTAAGACACTTTCTGGGTGTGTTTAAGTTAATGTACAAGTATTTCCCAACAGCTGGAGAAAAGTCTTCATCCCAGTGAGGATTATTTGATTTCATCACAGTGAGCACTAAGAACTGAGCTGATTTGTTCCATACATAAATACTTAGTTGCAAATAAAACGAGAGCAGAGGGCAGTTAAAATAAGTGCAGGGATTATAATAAATGAGAAATGCTGTGCAAATCATTGGAACTAGATGGCTAGAGGTATATGTGTGTGAATGAATAAAATGTGTGCCATTAAAATCTGGAGTGTAGTGTTCTTGCCTTGAAGATATCATCACATTGAAAAGACAATTCTTATGAAAAAAATATGTCAAATAAGCAGGACGAAGCACAGAGACAAACCTGACACTGTGCTTTGGAAGAAAACATGATGTCCTTTTGTTGCCAAGACCATATGATTGGACTTGTTTTTTGTCCCATGCTAAATAACTTAAGGTTTTATCTTTTTTTCAGAACTGGGGATTGAACTCAGACCCTTGAGCTTGCCGGGGAAGCGTTTATTCTACTGAGCCATATCCCTGATCCCATAACTTAAATTTTATGTGATAAAAAGTAAAACAACAGTCCAGAGAGATAGCTCAGTAGAATAAGTACTTTCCTGGCAAGACCATGGTCCTGAATTCAATCCCTGGTATCACAAAAACAGTGACTCACACCTGTAATTCTGAACCCCAGGGAGGATGAAGCAAGAGGTTGGCTGAGCACAGGAGTTTGAGGCCAGGCTGAGGAGCACAGAGGAATCCCAGCTCAGAAAGAGAGAAGTCTTGGGATCAGGGAGATGGCTCAGTAGAATAAGCACTTGCCTGGCAAGGGCAAGCATCTGAGTTCAATCCCTAGTTCCACAAAAGAGAGAGAGAGGGCCTGTGAAAGCCATTGATATGAATTAGGCATAGAGAAATATGGAGGGTAGAAACAAACCTCTAAAATAATGGCAGAAAACTTTCCAGACCTACACAAAGATATCAATAAGAAAGTCAAAGCTACCAGTCAGATACAATCCAAATGACTACCTTAAGAATATATACTAAAGAAGAAAGACAAGAAATCCTGAAGCAGGAAATCCTAAAACATTAGATGATAGAGAGAGACATAGAGAGAGAGAGAGAGAGAGAGATTTTACAAAACAAAACCTACCAACCAAGACTACTATACACAATTAAGGTGCCTTTCAGAAATGAAGGAGAAAGAGGGCTTTCTGAAAGACAAGTTAAGAGAATTCAGCACCATTGTACCTGTCTTGCAATAAATGATGAAGAAATTTCTTCACTTTGAAAGAAAAGGACACTGATAAGTAACGTGAAAATAGAAAAATTACTGGTAAAATTAAATATGTAACCAAACTCAGAATATGTAAATAAGGTATTAATATCTAATGTCCTTTTACAGTAAATGAGTAAATATATTGTTCCCAAAGTTATATAAGCCATTATACCAAATTAAAGAAAAAGGAGAGGGTTGTGAGAACCCTCTGCTTGATAGCTCCTTGGCCAAAATTGCCCTTCCTAACCTACAATGGGCACCTGGCTTTTGAGTGAAAGAATGTCAAGGGCTACAAATTGTAAACTGAGTCGAGAGTGTGTCCATGGCCATTCTTGTCCTTCTCTTTGACCCAGATTGGAAAGAAGAGCGTCTCCACTTTCTCTGGCCACAGCTGACAACTTAAGGCTAACGGGCTAGGTCATGGTGCTCACAGGGCAAGATAAGACCTGCGGAAGATGACAAGGATCTTTAAAGTAGTAGCAGTCATAAAAAGTTTCACCTGGGGAAACTACAGTTCCTTTACTTGCCCACTGTCTCCTCTTTATAACAATACCTTGTTTTTCTTATTCACCTACAGCAATCACCACTGCTATTCCCAGAATCTCTCTTACTACTCCCCATGTGTTTACTAATGAAACAGTGGCAACCTGAAGAGTCATGGTCTTTGCCAAACCTACGGCGCTAACCTTCCAGCCCTCCTGTCACACATTACTGAAAATGTGTCTGTCTCTTATTTCATCCTCTTGCCACACCCTTCATCCTACAACAGCAAGAAGAAATACCAAATGAATACCCAGGATTTAGAGACAGATTCCTGTACATGGACAGGCACTGCCTGGAACCATTCCCAAAATATCGGGCTCTAATCCCTAGAAGTGTAGGGCCAGAGATTAGGGATGAGCAAGCAGGCAGCACAGAGGCAGAATGGCTTGTCAGCTCTTGACTGGGTCTTACACTGTACCCCAGGGCGACAGCCATTTCTAAGAAGCAAAAGTAACAGGAACTCTAACCGGAAGTATTACCTGGGCAACTAACAAACTGAAGCATACTGGCTGCGGGTGGGAGATCTTCTGCTGTAGTACAGGCAGATGGAGATCTTCCTGATAAACGAAGTCTTTTAATCTGTGCAATTTAATGCTTTATCTAGCTAGTATCAGAAATCGAGTTGAAGGACAAAACACAGCTCCTTGGCTTGGGAGTCGCCCACAAGCCCTCACATGTCTGGTATCAGGTGTGTTCTGAAAATATCAAGTGTGCTGGAATGTGTGTGAGAGCAGGAGAAGCACTTCATCTAGTGTCTCACACAATCACGGGCCCTAACTGTCTCTACCGATTCGTTGGGGGCTATTTGGAGGCTGTTCTCAGAATCACCCAGCACCTGTTCTAAGGTTTGTCTTTACGTTATGCATTCCAGTGGGTCAGTCTTCAAGTTCAGAAATACTCCTCGGGGTATTGGGGTCTAATTTGTTACATGACCTTGATGACTTGTTAGTGGGGAGCATGAAATTGTTCTGTTTTCTTCTCACCAAAAGTCGTTCTTAGGAAGGCAACATATCTCTTGAGTTTAGGCATGTGGACTTCTCATTGCATCTGCATCTGCCTGAGTTGTGATTCAGGGTTAGGCTTGCGTTCCTGTTTCTTCTCCAGTGATAGGATGCTTATTTTTTGTTGTTGTTCTCTGTTTCCTACTGTTCTCCCCCATCATCTATGTATGTCGTGTGTGTGTGTGTGTGT
>PVKA01054731.1:0-10633 GCA_004027165.1 Ctenomys sociabilis
CAATATTATGAGACTCAGGTGAGCTCCAAATTTTCTGAGCAAGGAGATTGTGGAGCCACAGAGGAAAGAGATTGAAGTTCTATAGTGTGCCTGGGGAGAGTCACATGAAGAGAAAACTTTCTCTCAGGCTCTCACAGAGAGCAATCTGGTCAAGCATTGGCCGTGACTCATCCACATGGATGACACAGACAAAGGAACTCAACAAAATTCTTAGCAAATAAAGTGCAGGGAGTCATCCAGAAAACTACAACATGAGTAAGTGCTATTAATTCCAGGAATTCAGGGATGTTTCAATATATACAAATCAGTAAATATCATATAACACATCAACAGAACCAAGACAAAAATCATATGATCATCTCAAGAGATACAGAGAAGTGTTTGACAAAATCCAACAGTCATTTATGTTAAAAACCCTACAGAGAATCAGAATAGTCTATATTTCAACCTGATAAAAGGCATCTATGAGGGAACAACAGCCAACATCATACTAAATGACAAAAACTGAAGAATTTTACTTTAAAATCAGGCACAAGGTATGGATGTCCACTGTCACCACTCCTAGTCTGGAAACATTAGACAGAGCAATTAGACAAGAGAGAGAGAGAGAAATAAAATAAATAAGAATTTGAAAGGAACAAGTGATCCTATCGTTTTTCTCATATAACATGATATTCTACATAAAAGACCCCCAAAACTCCACTAAAGGACTTGTAGATTCAATAACAAATTAAGTAGTATGCTGGATGCAAAGTTAACTTTAAAATATCAATAGCATTTCCATAAACAGCAAACTCACTGGGCAAGAAATCAGAGAAACCACACCTTTCACAATAACATCCCCAAAAATGAAATAATTAGGAATCAATTTAATAAAAGAAGTGAATTTTCTATACTGTGAAAATTACAGTATTCTGAAAAGAGGAGAATGAAGAGGATACCATAAAATGGGAAGATATCCCTTGCTCATAGAACCAACGGAGTGAAAATAGACTTATTACCAAGATTTTTAGACAGATTTAATCAAATCTTGATCAAAATACCATGAACATACCTCACAGACGTAGAAAAAATATTCCTAAAATGTACATTAAACAAGAGAACTAGAATAGGAAAGACACTCCTTGGCATCAAAGGCAAAGCAGGTGACATCAAAATCCCTGACTTGAAATTATACTAGATAGTTACTGTGATAAAAGCAGCATGGTACTTGCAAAAAAAGAAAAAGAAAGAAAAAAAAGTAAATCACACCTGAGGATTTGTGTAACAAATTAGAAGATTCAGAAACAACCACAAACCCATTCATCCACCTTATCTTTGACAAAGCACTAAACATAATCACTAGAAGAAAAATAGCCTCTTTGAATTTTTTTGGTCTTTTTGAGACAGGGTCTCCATAAGGTAGTTCAGGCTGGCCTTGACCTCAATTTGCATCCCAAGTCGATCTTGAATTCACAACAATCCTCCTGCTTCAGACTACTGAGTCCTGGGATTACAAGCATGCCTTTTGATAAATGGAACTAGAAAAACTGGCTGTCCACATGCTGAAGCCTAGAACTAGACCCATGTCTATCACTATGCCCTAAATTAAAGTAATATGGATCAAAACCTTAAATATTAAAACAGAAGCACTTAAATCTACTGAAAGAGAAATTAAGTAGAACTCTTGAAATCAGAGGTATAAGCGGAGAGTTTATGAACAAAATTCAAACTGCATGAGAAATACAATTCTCTTCAATGTTTAAGAATTAAAATTTGTATCTCATCTTATTAAAAATCTTTATCACCAACAAAGTGATCATCTGCAGAGTGGGAAAAATTTAGCCAACTGTCAGACAGGACTTATATCTAGAACATATATTTGGAGCAACTTCATGGTTTTAGCATAGATTTTCCTTATATATTATTTTTCTCTACTTGTTTTGTTGTACTTTAGGAGGATTTGGAACAGTTGACAGAAAATGTACATACAACGTGATTTTAAGGTCCCTGTCTACACAGCATTTCATTATTTAGCTTTGTCATGTTTTTAGAATTTTCTATAATTTTATCTGAGACTATAAATCAAGTAATGCCTGTTACCTTTAAAGTATTGTAATACTAACTCATAAATAATATAAGGTGTCCTTATAAACAAATATATGTTGATTTTAAAATTATTCTTCTATGGCTGGCCAAATAGTTCAGTGGATTAAATTGCCTCCAAACAGGAACAGGGGCTAGGAGTTTGATCTTCTGGCCTGCCTTGCCGACCCTGTCCCAAGGTCGCACTGAGACGGCAACTGATACTGGGAATGGTGGCACACACCAGCACTTGGGAGCATGAAAACAGGCAGATCATGACAAGTATGATCTAGTAGTAAGACACTGAATACCCTGTAAACCTTTCCCTGAAATACCAAAGAAAAAAGAAAGAAATTATTCTTCCAGCAGAAGTGAAAATCTTCTTAGTAATCCAGTAGTTATGAACTTTTCTTTCTTTCTTTCTTTCTTTCTTTCTTTCTTTCTTTCTTTCTTTCTTTCTTTCTTTCTTTCTTTCTTTCTTTCTTTCTTTCTTTCTTGTGGAACTTGGATTGAAATCAGGGTCCTTTGTGGAACCTGGATTTGAAGTCAGGACCCTGCGCTTCCCAGGCAAGCACTTATTGTATTGAACAATCTCCCTGGCCCCGGTTATGCACTTTTCAAATCCTTTATTTCCTATTTATTTATTATAGAGGAACCAGGGATTAAACTCAGGCCTTTGCACTGGCCAGACAAGCATTTATTGTATCTCCCTGGCCCCTATTATTCACTTCCACGTTGCCTTCCAAAATACCTACCCTTTTCATTCTGCTTATTGGTGTTTTGAAATTAAATCCTTCATTTATTTAATAGTGTTATCGTGGACAGTTTCTTAGATGTGAATGTTAAATCATTGATTTGATATCTTGCAGGGTCTTTTTTGCTTTTCCTGAACTTATATGCAAATATTTATTCTGCTCTATCAAATTTGGCTGATATTGCCTCTTCTTCCTTGGTGATCTAAACATTCCACTTAAATGTCCTTGACACTGCAAAACTGTGTGGTGTTATTGCATCTAACATTTATTAAAATTTCTTTTCCCTTCACTGTAAGGAATAATAGAAAACATGTTGCTGTACAAGTATTCTTTAAGGGCGAAGGAGATGGATCAGTGGAATAGGCCCTTCCTATTCCTTGTGCTTGAGTTTCATTTTTTTATTTTTTTTGTCTTTTTGAGACAGGGTCTCGCTATGCAGTTCAGGCTGGCCTTAAGCTCACTTTGTAGCTCAGGCTGGTCTCGAACTCACAACAATCCTCCTGCCTCAGCCTCCCAAGTGCTGGGATTACAGGCATGCGCCACCACGCCCGGCTGAGTTTCATTTCTTGTTCCGCCAAAAAAATAAAAAACAAACAAACAAAATAAAAATTTTCTTTAAAAGGGCCAGCCAAATAGCTCGGTGGATTAAAGCACTTCAATCAGGCATGGGGAACCAGGGTTCAATCCCTGGGCCCTTTGTGCTGGCCCTGCCCCTGGGGCACACTGAGATGGCAATTGAGACTGGGCCTAGAGTGTGAGCCTGTAATTCCAGCTCTTGGGAGGCTGTAAGCAGGCACATCACTAGGAATCCTATTTAGTAGTGTGACCCTGAATACCCTGTATACCCCTAAAGGGAGCATTAGATCCAGTCCAACCTAGGCCTGGTGAGTGTGTTGGAGAGCTTGCGGTTATTGTGCACTCGTGCGAACACCAAACAAAACCCAGGCATGAGCGAGATTCTCTGCTGTGCCCTGAAGATCCTTCTGAACACCCTCAAAAAACTGCTGAGGGTGTGAGAACTTGTGCTGAACATTCTGGATGCCCCAGATCCAGCCCAAGCCTAGGCATGGCTAGTGAGTGGGAAAGCTTCCTTTTCTTGTGCAACCTCAGGACCTCCAGTCCAAATCCAGGCACACCGAGTGAGTGAGACACCTGTCATGCCCTTGGGACCACTCCACCACTCTGGAGCCCATCTCCCAAGCCCACCAAGTGAGTGACAATCCCTGCCACATTCTCGAGACCCCCAGACCCAACACAAGCCCAGGTACCGCTAGTGCGTAGGACAGATTCTGCACTGTGCTGCACCCCCTAGGGAAGGGACACAACAGAGGGACACAGCAGGTTCACTGGTGTACCAGAGGAGCACAACTGGTTCACATCCAAGGTGTGCAGCAGGAAGGAGCTGAGCATCACAGCTAACCACAAAACATGCACAACTGGATGAACTCAAACTTAGTAGATCTGCACCCAAATTTCAGTAATGCTAAGGTTATAATTGCACCAAAGCCCTATACCAAAGGTCAGAGGTCAATGCTATAGGAAATGACAAAGAGAAATAGCAAAATGCAATCTCAGGCCTTGAACCCACCCAGAACAAGTGCAGAGGACACTAGCTCAGCAGAAATGTATGAATTAATAGCGTCTGGCATAAAGAAACAACAGCACAAAGGTATAGAGGAACACAGATCAGAAGTAATCTCTGAAATAAAAAGGAAATCTGTGAATTACTAGTGTCGCAAGAATCAAATGAAGAAACATAGAACAAATCAGATCAGAAATAATCTCTGAAGTAAAAGAATTAATAACTGCTTCACAAGAAGACACTGATTAAAAAAAAGTAGAGGAGATTAGAAAAGCAACAGATTCCAAGAATGAGCAATACAGGAAAGAAACAGATCTCATGAAGCACAGTCAAAGAGATATAGAGGAAATTTAAATTTAAATCTCAAGCTTTCAAAACCATTTCAGTGAAAGTAAAAGTAGAGTTTCATATCTTGAAGATGATGTTGCAGCTAGTGAAAACAAGAAAAGATCACTTAAAAACAACTAGGATGCAGGAAAAAATAATCTATCACCTATAGGACAATACAAAGTTGAACATAAGAAAATATGCATCAATTAGAAAGAAGGAGTCAAGATAAATGATATAAAAAGAATATGGGCAGAAGTTAAGAGCAGAAAACTTCCCAAATATGAGGAAATAATATGACATTCAAGTAACTAAAGCATAATGGATGCCAAATAACTTTAACCCAATAAACACACCAAGACATATAATAGTCAATATCCTAGAAATTCAGTACAAGAATAATATACTAAAAGCAGCTAGAGAAAAAATGCATATCACATTCAAAGGAAAACCCATCAGAATAATGGTTCATTTATCTTCATAAACCGTGAAGGCAAGAAGAACATGGAGCAGAGTATTTCCAGTACCCTATGAAAACAAATTCCAGCCCAGACTACTATTCCCTGCGAAACTCTCTTTCAAGCTAGATGGAGAAGTTAAACACTTCCATGACAAAGAACAACTAAAGAAATTCACAATGACAAAGTCAACCCTACTCATACTACTAAAAGATGTTTCAGAGAGGAACCAAAACGATTAGAACTCCACAAACAAGAACAAAAGGAACCCACTAAATAGTGCAAACAATTAACACAGGTCAAAAAGAAGTCAAGAACAGCAGATAAATCACATGTTGATTGTAAATCAATATATCTCAGTTATAACCATCAATAGATGTTGACTCAATTCACCAATTAAGAAAAATAGAATGCCACAGTGGATTAGGAAACAAAATCCAGCACTAAGATGTATACAAGAAACACACTTACTTCAAAAAGAAATTCATAGGCTGAAAGTCAAAGTCTGGAAAACAACACTGTATACCACAGCACCTCAGAAAAAAGCAGGGGTAGCAATCCTGTTCTAAGAGAGTCTCAACTTCAAATTAAGAATGATCAAATGAAGTAAAGAAAGCCACTATATATTGGTTAGGGGAAAAATTCAAGATGAAGTGGTAATTCTCATAAATGTATATGCATCAATATGCGAACACCCAACTATATAAGACAAATCTTAATGGACATGAAAAATCTAGTATTCAGTACCACAATCTTAATGGCAGACCTTATCACCCCCTTATCCCAAGAAGATAGGTCAACCAGACAAAAATTGAGCAAAGAAGTAGCAGAAATGAACCAGAGCTTGGAACAAATGGACTTAGTGGACAGATACAGAGAGATCCAACCAAATACAGGAGAACATACCTTTTTTTCATCTGTACATGGGTCATTTTCTCAAATAGACCATATACTGGTCCATATGTCATGCTTAAATACATGCACGAAAACACGAAATATAACATGCATATTATCTGACCACAGTGCAAAGAAACTGGAAATAAATGACAAAAGAAACCAGAAAAAAAAAAAAACCCTAAATACATGGAAATTAGACAACATCTTACTCAGCAACCAATGGGTTGCAGACGAAATTAAACAAGAAATTCAACTACATCTACAATTCAATGAATATTCAAGCACATATCAAAACTTAGGGGAAGCCATGAAAGGAGTTCTCAGAGGGAAATTCATAGCTGTGAACTCACACATTAGGAAAACAGAACAGGAACAAATAAACACCCTAATGATGCACCTCCAACATCTAGAAATGGAAGAGAAAACCAAACCTAGAGCCCAAAGATGGGAAGAAATAATAAAGATTAGAGCAGAAACAAACTGAATTGAGATGAAGAAAACAGTTCTAAGAATTAACGAGTCAAAAAGCTGCTTCTTATAAAGATTAAATAAACTCAATAACCCCCTGGATAACCTCATCAAAAAACAGAAAGAAAAAATTCAAATACGAGCAATAAGGAAACAAAAAGGTATAACTACCAAAGACCCAGTGGAAATTCAGAATATTGTCAGTAGCTACTTTAAGAACCATTACTCTCACACAATAGAACACACAGAAGAAATGGACAGATTCCTAGCAAGGGTACAGATTACCAAACCTGAATCAAGAATATATAACAACTCTCAATAGTTGGATAAGAGCCTATGAAATACAAAATGTGATAAAATGGCTACTGAAAAAAAAAAGACAAGGCTCTGATGGATTCACAGCTGAATTCTACAAGAAATTTACAAAAGATATATTCCCAATACTCCATAAAATCTTCAATGAAATTGAAAAGAAAGTAGTCCTCCAACAATCATTCCAGAGGCAAGTATTGTACTGATACTAAAACCAGGCAAAAACAAAACAAAAAAGTGAACTAAACACTAATCTTGCTTATCAACATAGATGCAAAAATCCTCCATAAAATCCTAGCAAATAGAGTACAGTGAATCATCAAGAACATCTTGCAACATGACCAGGAAGGATTCATTCCAGGGATTCAAGGATGGTTCAATATATGCAAATCTGTAGATGTAATACACTATAACAATAGAGCCAAATCTAAACACCACATGATCATCTCAATTGACACAGAAATATCTTTTGACAAAGTTCAACACTCATTCGTGTTCAAAGTTCCACATAGAGGCCAGGGAAATGGCTCGGTGGAATAAGTGTGTCCCTGCCAAGTAAAAGGGCCTCAGTTCAATTCCTGGTTCTGCCAAAAAAGAAAACAGAAAAGTCCCACAGAAAATTGGAATAGAGAGACTCTCCTTCAACCTGATAAAAGCCATCTATGACAACTCAACCAGTAACATAATTCTAAATGGGGAAATAACTGAAATCTTATACTTTCAGATCTGGTACAAGATAAGGACGTCCTCTATCACTCCTCCTATTCAATATAGTTCTGGGAGCCCTAGTTAGAGCCATCAGACAAGAGAGAGAAATACAAGGAATTAGAATAGGTAATTAAGAAGTTAAATAATCGAGCGCGGCCCACTCCGCCATCCTGCTCCATCCCGCCCGCGCCCGCCCAGCCCCTGACACTGGCCAGAGACAGCGCGGCCCACTCCGCCATCCTCTTCCATCCCGCCCACGCCCGCCCAGCCAGAGATCAGCCTGAGACAGTGGCTGAATCCAGCGGCCTCCTGGTTGCCGTGCCAAGCTCGCCCAGCGAGAGCGAATTTACAGGACTCACCAGGCTTCCCAGATCAGAGAGAGTGTGGTGAGTCTGAGGGAGAGCCTTTGGCTTCTTCCCACGCTCGCTACATGGATCCCTGTCCCCAATCTCTCCAAGCCAGTGACTGGCCTGAAACCTCAGGACCCACTCACCAACACCTCCCCGGATCCCCTGACCTAAAGCCCACTGATTGAGTGGGAATTTCCCCGATTCTGTGGGCATCAAAGGTCATTGACTGTAGAACCTCAGGCCCGTTGTGCCTGAGATACATTTCCCAGGGATTAAGCTGCCTGTCACCTCACGTGGCCCGGTGACAGCTCCAGGCACACTGTGCCAGAGAAACACTTCCAGGTGATTACTGGTCCCACCCCACAGCCCCAGACCCAGTGCAGGTTGGCCTGGAGTGAGAACTCCTAGCCTGCCACACCAGAGGGACATTTCTCAGCAATCCACGGTCCCACGCTATGGACCGAAATCCAGCACAGCCTGGCCTATAAGTAAGGGCTCCAGGCCCACTGCACCAGAGGGACCTTTCGTAGCCTTCTTGATTTACGGCCTGTAGACCCGGACCCAGCACAAGCTGGCCGGCTCAGTACAGCCAACTCAGTGAATGAGATCATCCACTATCCTTTTGTGAGTCCAGGCTGCTGAAAGAGGTTCTAGAGAGAGACCACAATGACCAGAACTCCATGCAACAGAATGGAAGAAAGCCACTAAACAGGACAGTCAAAAAAGAACTTTTTGAAGTCATACGATCTGAAATACCAAAACAAGTCCAGAAATATACAGAGGAAATCCAACTTGGAAGAAACACAGCAGAAAAAGAATTAATAACTACATTTAAAGAAGACGTGGATAAAAAAATTGAGGAGATCAGAAATATGATGGATTCCTTGAATGAGCAATACAGAAAAGAAAAAGAACACATGAAACACAGTCAAAGAGATATAGAAGAACTAAAAATAGCAATCATGAGTGTACAAAACCGTCTGAGTGAAAGCGAGGACAGAGTTTTAGATCTTGAAGATGCCAGAGCAGCTAGTGAAAAGGTGAGAAAGGATCTCTTAAAAACAACAATAATGCAGGAAACAATAATCCATCACCTGCAAGATGACGCCAGAAAGAACAATGTGAGAATAATTGGTATCAACGAGAATGAAGGAGTCAATACAAATGACATAAAAAGAATTTGGGAAGAAATAATCACAGAAAACTTCCCAAATATGAGGAAACAATCCAACATTCAGGTCACCGAAGCATACAGAACACCAAATAACTTCAACCCAAGTAGAAACACACCGAGACATATAGTAGTTAAGATCGCAGAATTCCAGCACAAAAATAATATACTGAAAGCTGCTAGAGAGAAGAAGGAGCTCACATTCAAAGGAAAACCCATCAGAATTACAGCTGACATCTCTACACAAACAATGAATGCAAGGAGAGCATGGAGCAGAGTTCTTCAAGTCCTACATGAAAACAAATTCCAGCCCAGACTGCTATACCCTGCAAAACTCACTTTCAAGTTTGATGGAGAAGTGAAATACTTCCACGACAAAGAACAACTAAAGAATTTCATGATGACAAAGCCATCCCTCCACAGCCTGCTGAAAGAAGTTCTAGAGAGAGACCACAATGACCAGAACTCCATGCAAGAGAATGGAAGGAACCCACTAAACAGGACAGTCAATTAAACACAGGTTACAAAGGAGTAAACAATACCAGCTAAATATCATGACAAACATAAGTCAGCACATTTCAATTATAACCATCGATGTAAACGGACTCAATTCTCCAATTAAGAGAAATAGACTGGCACAGTGGATTAGGAAACAAAATCCAACAATATGCTGTATACAAGAAACACACTTAACACAAAAAGACATTCATAGGCTCAAAGTCAAATGATGGAAAATAATACTGCATGCCCCAGCACCTCAGAAAAAAGCAGGAGTAGCAATTCTGTTCTCAGACAGTCTCAACTTCAAACGAAGAATGATCAAACGACACAAAGAAGGCCACTATATATTGGTCAGGGGAAAAATTCAAGAGCAAGAAGGAACACTCATAAATATCTATGCACCAAACACAGGAGCACCCAACTATGTAAGACAAATCTTTAGGGACATGAAAAACTTAATGTCTAAGAACACAATCTTAACAGGAGATCTTAACACACCCTTATCTCAAAAAGATAGGTCAACCAGACAAAAAATTAGCAAAGAAATACCAGAACTGAACAAGAGCTTGGAACAAATGGACCTGGTTGACATATACAGAGTGTTCCACCCAACCACATCTGAATACACATTTTTTTTCAGCTGCACATGGGTCATTTTCCAAAATAGACCACATACTAATCCAGAGGTCATACCTGAGTATATGCAAGAAAATAGAAATTATCCCATGCATACTATCTGACCACAATGCAATGAAATTGGAAATAAATGACAAAACAAGCGAGAAAAACCCGCTAAATTCATGGAAACTAAACAACACCCTACTCAGCAATCAATGGGTCATAGAAGAAATTCAACAAGAAATTCAGCAATATCTACAATTCAATGAAAATTCAAGTACAGCTTACCGGAATTTATGGGATGCGATTAAAGCAGTTCTTAGAGGGAAAATAATAGCTATAAACTCACACATTGGGAAAATGGAAAGGGAACAAATTAGCACCTTAATGTTGCACCTCCGAAATCTAGAAAAAGAAGAGCA
>PVKA01054732.1:0-10639 GCA_004027165.1 Ctenomys sociabilis
TCAGCTTTTCTTCTGGATGGTTAACAACCTAAGATCACAAGTCAGAGTTGGAGAAATAGAAGAGCCACAAGGCCAGCCAACATTTTGGCCCTAGCCTTTCAAGGTCAGCGAAGACTCAGGACATAGGAGAACCTGTAGTGCAGCATCATGAAACTCAGGTGAGCTCCAAATTTTCTGAACAAGGAGATTATGGAGCCACAGAGGAAAGAAATTGAAATTCTAAAGTGTGCCTGGGGAGAGTCACATGAAGAGAAAACTTTCTCTCAATATTTTACTTTTAGATTTCAAAGGTATGTTAGCTAAGTATAAAATTCAACAAGGATAGATCTTTTTTTTCTTTCAGTCCTTTAATTAGTCCAGTTTCTTACACACTTGGTCCCTTTTTTTTTCTTTCTAATGTGGAGTAAGATGCTATTTAATTTTGTTCTTCCATAGCTAATATTTTTATGTATATGCTTTAATCATTTTTTCTTTATAATAAGTTTTGGACAATTTCATTTTTGTGTATCTTGGTATGATTTTATTTAAATTTCTTGTGCAAAAGATTCATTTTTCTTGGAAATGTGGTATTATAAGTTGAACTAAATTCAGAAATTTTAAATCTTTAAATATTTATTGCCTAGTCCTTTCTACTTTGAGAATTCTAAATATATGAATATAAAAAAAAGAAAGGAGCAGTCACTGCTTATGATTTTTGTTTTTACTCTGATTTTTTTCCTCTCTTGAATTTCTTTTTTTTTTTTTTTTGAGGAACCGGGGATTGAACTCAGGGCTTTGTGCTTGCCAGGCAAGCGCTTATTCTACTGAGCCATCTCCCCGGCCCTTCTTGAATTTCTTATAACTTTTTAGTTATTGTTTTTTTTTTTAACAAAACGTATACATTTATATCTGGTAATTTGAAAAACTAATTTGCACATAGCATCACGTAATACAGCAATCATTGCTGGTTTCCTGTTAATTTGTTTACTGAAATCTTTTTTTTAATTTATTTTTTATTTTATTGAAGTACAAATATCAATCAGACAGTTTCAAGACACCTTAACAAGACAGATTCGATAAATTAATACATTGCAAACTGTTTTCATAATGTTTTGGTATTGTACAAGGTGCATACATGATATTATATTTACAGATATTATTTTAGCAGATGTCTCTTATCAGTAAATTGAGTGTAGCTGTTTACTTATTTTATTTTTTATACCTGAATTATATCAAAAATTCAAAAATTATTTTCCTAGTGGATGACCGTAGTACAAGAAGCCAACATAATATCCTGTCCAACCACCATCAGTGCAGATCTTGCCTATCATAGAATTATGTAGAAGCACAGCGTTATCTATCCCAACTGTACTGTCTATACACACACATCATGATTTTTTCTTTCTATACCCCTTCCTTTGTCTACACCTGTCAAAGGTGGGCACTCCATTGTCATTCAACTAACTTAGGTGCTTGAACTTGACAGCATAATCCAACAGAGTCCAGCATTCCACAATAGTGAGTTATCCGAAGAAGTTGTGGACCATAGCCATTTACAGCTCAGCTTAATATTATGGCCCCACGATGTATACTTCATTTTTATACTTTTTTGCTGGATGGTTAAGACCTAGATAGATCAAGACTTATATACCAACACATGAACTTTATAATTCTTATGTGGTCAGTGAAGTCCCCTCAGGGTTTATCTTGTAGTCCTGTACATTATTCTGTAGTTCCTTTGTCTGTGTCATCTATGTGGATGAGT
Source organism: Ctenomys sociabilis (assembly GCA_004027165.1). Taxonomy (NCBI): domain Eukaryota; kingdom Metazoa; phylum Chordata; class Mammalia; order Rodentia; family Ctenomyidae; genus Ctenomys; species Ctenomys sociabilis. The sequence continues at coordinate 1,745 of PVKA01054732.1, forward strand.
CACAGCCAATGCTTGACCAGTTTGCTCTCTGTCAGAGCTTGAGAGAAAGTTTTCTCTCCATGTGACTCTCCCCAGGCACACTATAGAACTTCAATCTGTTTCCTCTGTAGCTCCACAATCTCCTTGTATCACGTATAATGCTGTTTTCTTCTATCACCATTTTATATTCTTTAAAAATAATAATAAAAAGTACAATATATAAATAAAGAGAGAGAACAACTGAAAAACCTGTTCCTGTGGTTTTTTAGTTAAATAAATCCACAACTTGAAGAGGTCAGTCAAGTGATGCCTATGTAAGGAGACAGCTAGCATGATTCCTACTTCCCACTGTGAGGAGCTGGAGAAGGTGGGTCCCAGGCCCAGACGGGCTGGTCATAGGGCTGTGCACTAACCGCTCCTCTAAACCTCAGGCAGTCACAGGCGAGGCTCTCTCAGGGAGGTGGATGGGGGGGGTGCTGCTGGGATTGCACGGCACGTGACCAGGCTCAGGCTGCCCCACCCTGGGTGTGAGTGCTCCCCGCCCAAAGGGTAGGTAGCCTAGATAAGACACCAGGGATGGAAATCAGGTTGCTGCTTGTCGCTTGTCACTTGCTGTTTCTTAGCTACTTCACTGCTTTGCTGCCTTCTGCCTGCAGCAAATTATTTCTCTTCTTCAATGCCCCCATGTCATGCCCTGCCTTGGAGCCTGCCAACTATGCACTAAAACCTCTACACATTGGAAGCCAGAAAAATCTTTTCCACTTTAAATTGTGGATGTTGGGTATTTTGTCTCAGCAAGGGGAGAAGCAACTACGACAGCTGTGTCCCCCCCCCACCCCCAACTCCTGTGTGGTGAGGGAATTTAAGCAAGTGGCTTACTTTGTGCCTTTGTCCTCATTTATAAAACATATATTTACCACAAGGTTAACGCAAGACTTAGAAAATTACGTATGTAAAACGTTACAACTAGACTTCCCTGAATAATAGTAAAATTAGCTATTCCTATTTTTATCAATATTAGCTATTAGCTATTCCTATTATTATCACAAGCAGAACCTCCATCTATTAACAATAATAAACACAGAATAATACAAGTTTTACAAAACTGGAAATATCTCACTGAAATAATACAAAAGCAAATTCTGCAGGGCCCAAGGAAGATGGAAGTGCTAGAGTCAAACACTCAGTTCTAGAAAATCTAGAAGATTCTGATTATATTTCAGCAATGCAACTGGAAGACTCAAATACTAGCTGCAACAAATGAAACCCTAACTGCAGATTCTTTCTTTAGAAGACACTGCTGCCCCAGAGAGAGGAAAGGGGATGGGTGATTGCTCATCCACATCAGAGACTAGCTGCTTCATCTTCTATACAGCTCGCATAAAATAATCATGTTTCATCTCGTGGTAGTTGTGCAGGCAAAAGGAGAAGACCTGTGGTCTCCCTGTTCCAGGTTTAAAAAAAAGATCTGAAATTCATATATATCACAAAGCCTACTCTTGACAAGTTCTTCTTAATTTTACTTTTATGACACAGCAAACATAGCTCAGCACGTTTCAAATTACCCAAACATACAATCTTTGCAGAAAGGCACTTATGCCACTGAGCCATCTACCCAGCCCTACATTCATTGCAGAATATTTCAAAAATAAGAAAAATGATAGCGTGTTCTGCCCCCCATAGGCAACAGGAAAGTACCAAGCGTATTTCTCACTCTTTCAACTCTGCTCCTGCATATGTTTCAGTTGTTAAAATCATGCTTTATACACATTATACATCCTGCATTTCAGATTTAATGTTATATTAGAAGTATTTTTGCCTTACTCTTTTTAAAGAACCTGGACACAAAAACAGAGACTATTGGGTAACTCTGTGGACACTGAAATTTCAACTCTTTCTGGCTGATCCATGAGGTTTTGTTCAGATTGAGCTCACAAGTCAAATGTGTTAATGTTTTGTGAATTGCTTCTTCATAATAATATGAAAAATTAATTGTTAATATATGAAATAAGTAATTATTAAAGAGCTACTGGCAGCTCTTTAATTTTTTTTTTTTTTTTTTGAACCGGGGATTGAACTCATGCCCTTGTGCTTGCCAGGGAAACACTTATTCTACTGAGCCATCACCCCAGCCCCTTGATAGCTCTTTAATGATGAATTACTAGCAACTTAGTGATTGAATTTTAATAGCAATTCAATAATTGGATTTTATGTTCTAATTCTATTAGAACCAAGAAATGCTTTTGAACAACCTTAGAAAAAGCAAGTAAGCAAAAGAAAAAAATATGTAGGGAAATAAAATGTCTGTGTTTCAAACCCTAGTAGCTTCTCTAGAGAGAATCACATTGGCTAAATGGTACACGTCACAGAATGTATACACATAATAGGGATTCTACTATCTGTTACACTAAGGTCCTCCCTCCCAATCCACCCTACAATACTAATCAAAAATATTTAGAGGACTGGATAACTGAGAAATACATGAAATGGCTGCATAGAGAAAAACTTTCGTGAGTTTTCCTCTTCCTGTCTCGTTCTTATCATAGTGTAGTCTCCTAAGTATCTCCATTTAACCTTAATAAAATCAGTGTTCAGACACTGGGGAGTGCATATATATATATATATATATATATATATATATATATATATATACATTCTCAACCCTAACTTTAATTTATATTTTACTCCAACAAGTACTCCAACAAGTACATGTCATACTAGTCAACAAGGATGTGGATGAAAGAAATTGGACAGGTGGGTTGCTTTTGCCCAAAGGGCCGGTAAGTCATTTCACTGGTCAAACACTCAGAAGTTCTCTCATTCTCTTGAGAGATACAACCTGTTGTGGAGCCGTGAAGACCAAAGTCGAGAATTGTTAATTTTTTTTTTTTTCAGAACCGGAGATTGAACTCAGACCCTTGTGCTTGCCAGGGAAGTGCTTATTCTACTGAGCCATCTCTCTAGCCCTGAGAATTGTTAATGCAGGTTTAATGGGTAAACTCAATGACAATATTTTGACAAATCAAATCGATGGATAGGTCTTGACTTGTGTCTCCCATGAACTGTGAAAGCCATCCCTGCCCCAGACACTCAAGAAGGGCAGGGCTCAGCTCACTGCTGTTACCCAGGCAATCACCTTGAGCAGGCTGCCACCACTCCCGGAAGACATCAGTGTCTCTGCCATCTTGTTGTTGATTTAAAACTTTGGAAGCTAATCTCTCTAACTAGTGAGAATACCACCACCCCATAAAGGTCCCAACAACTCCCTCCCCTCCAGAAGCACCTCATGAGGCATGACACAAACACAGCAGAGAGCTGAGCATAGCAGAGGATGGAAAGCCATGTGCTTGCCCTTCAGGCTGGGTTGCAGAGTCTGTCCCCCAGCCCAAGGGCCTCCAAGAGCAATGTCACTCTATAATTTATGAGGCTCTTTCTTTCCATCTCTTCCACACATGTACATATACACAGGGACATATACACACATGCATGCATGTAACATGCATATATACACACATGCACACATAAACATAAACAAACGCACATGTTCTTATATACATATGTGCATGTGTGCATGCATTCATACATGTACACATGAACATATACATACACCCATTCCACCTTCCACCAATGAAATAGATGGCTAGACCTAGGTTAAATGATAAGATACTATTCTATTAAAAACATCTACTCAGGAGGCTAAGGCAGGATTACAAGTGAGAGCCCACCCAGGCAATTTAGAAGACTCAAAATAAAATAAAAATGGCTATGGAAGTATCTCAGCTCTAGAGCACTTGCCCAGGAAGCATGAAGCCCTGGGTTCAATCCTCAGTGCCACAGAAGAGTTTTCAAATGCAAATACAGAGTTAGAAATCAAACATTAGTTTTAAAAGACTGGTCAGTTAAAGGTGAGCATACCTATGCAAAGCTCAGGGGCTTGCAAGCTTACCGAGAATAATTCTTCTTGGTGAAAGCTCTGGGTTTCGGGGAGGAGTCCTAGCTAAGTGTGACCAGCTCTCCATGAAATCTGGAGGCAGTGTGGTTAGTCTGTTGCTTGATAAGTCCAAGTAGGCGAGGTTCTTCAGATACCTGCCTGCCTCATTGGGCACATTAGTTATTCTGTTATTGTGCAAGTCCAGGGTCTTCAGATGGGGCATGTCGGACAGAGAGGCCCAAGGGAAGGTGGCCAGAGAGTTCCCGTCCAAGCGCAGCTCATGCAGCTCCTTCAGGTTATAGAAGCTGCTAGGCTCCACGCTGGCCACAGAATTGTATGTGAGCCAGAGGTAGCGGAGCTCCACCAGGTAGTAGAAGGCCTCGGCAGGGACACTGTGGATGACAGTCTTCTCGATGCGGAGCTTGGCCGTGTCCACAGGGATGTTGGTAGGGACTTCGCTCATGTCCAGATCATTACACAGCACTGACCTAGTGTCACAAGAGCAACACAAAGAGATGCATTTTCAGGGCCCATTGGGAAAAGATAATCCTTAATGGAAACATGTATCAATTTTCTGACTGACTTGGTCATTAATAATGTGTCATCATTCTCATTGCCTTCACTTTCATGACAGCAGCAAACGTGAGGTTGAGCCACATGAAAGGGCCATGATCTTAATACAAAAGGACCAGACCCAGCAGCTTCAAGGGCTTCAGCTGGGCATTTCGGGAGCTCTTTCCAGGCTAGGCTGGGCAACCCATGGGCACGCCTTTACTCAATCATCACCGCAGCCCAAGGCAGTGGATCCTGGGGCATGGAAAAAGGGTCCAGCACTACACTCAGGCTGGTCTGGATTCACATACAGGCTTCACTACCTCCCTGCCACTTGATCAGAGCACAGCCACATTTCCCACCTGGTATTCTTAGGACAGGAAGTTAAAATGGTATAAAACTGTATGTCTGCCTGGCATGCCATGAGCACCATGTCGGTGTTTACTGCTATCCTCAACAATCTCAGTTTTGTGTCTAAAATGAACACAGTCCCCAGCATCGTGTAGCTTCTCAAGGCCTTCCTGCTAGTGAGTCAGAGCTCCCTGTCGGCACCAGTGTTACCAACCCAGAAAGGCACCCTCTAGGACTAGGCCAAGGTTCAAAGAAGCCTGCATTAGAAGCATAACTTGAGCCTTTTCAAGAGAATCACTTTATTGGGAAAACAAGCAATCACGTGAGGTGCGTAAAGTCCAGATCCGCTTTCATTGCTGTGCACTGCTTTCCACCTAAGAAATGCCAGAAATTGAATTTCTCCTTCTGCCACTCACTCCCTTAAACAACCTTGATCAGGTTACACTGTGACCTTATTTGCTGGCATAACAAAACAGGAATAGAAAAACAAGCCTGTCCCAACTGTGGGTATAAAGTGTGAAGAATCTGAGAATTTACATTCATTCCAGCCTGGAAAAGAGTCCTATTTATCTCCCATAATATACTTATCTATGTTCCTGGAAAACGAACGCAAAGCAGTTTTGCAAATAGCAACAGAATTACAACACACTATGCATTTAGCAAATCATAACAATAAAATAGTCGTGCAGTAAAAATGCATCACATTAAATCAGTTCAGCTCTAGAGTCAGCGCACGATATGAACAGGATGAGCAGCATATAATTTCAATGTCCTTGGTAGCATCATCTTCCTATAGTGCTTGGAGAAAGCATTACAGAACCTTGGAAATTCTCTGAAGATTCCTTTTTGTCATCGTCTCTATTTTATATAGCAGAAGGCCAACACGGGCAGCTAAAAGCCAGCCTCTCTCCTAAACATCAGCCCACGTGCGCGGCTCAGACTATTGCCATCCCAGTGCGGAGCTGATATGTGCACAGAACACATCGTAACTCCTTTGTCCATCTCTTCCCCACCCCTTCTTCTCCTCCCCTCCACCTCTGGTCCCCTGGCCCTGTGAGAAAGATCTGCCTCCCTGCTTCGTACTTCCCACTGCTCATTCCGTTCTTCGTTGGTACTTTGGGTTCCTCCCAGGAGAACAGCCCTGGGACACTACTACGGGTGTGCATGAGTCTCTCAGCGGCTCTCCGCTGTGCACAAAGCCACACTGCATTTATCCATTCATGTGCTAGTGCATACTGACGGGCTTGGTCACACTTCTGTGGCCTCTGACAAGTCACCCCTTCTCTGTGCAGCCTCATCTCTTCATGTGAAAATGGATAGGGTTAACTGGAGTATTTCAGGCATTCTTGGCAGGCCAAATAGGCTATGGCTTTTGTAAAATCGGTCAATAAGGAGCACTGTGAGGAAGGAAGCATTTCTTACAGCTCTCAAAAGTAACCTGGCCTGGTCATGAACTGCGGCAGACTGTTGGACAGAGGGGCTTTACCCTGTTCTGTTTTTAGTATTTTTAGCTGCCCAGCTGAATATCTCAAAAAGACCGAAACAATGATCAAGGAAAGCTTATAAATAGCTAGACAAATGACTCACATTTTGATTGATTACTATAATGATTACAATCATTATTATTGGCAGTGCTGGGGGCTGGGCCTGGAGCACCACATGGACCAGACAGGTGCTCTCCCCTGAGCTACTCCCCAGCCCGAATTATTATTATCTGTTTAAAGTTGTGCTATTATTTTTACTTGAATCACAAGTAATCTGATTTTATTGCTAAAAATACTGTAGAAAACAAATCAGTCTGTGTTTAGCTAATAAGAGTTCTGTTTTGCATTTAAATTATACTTAAAAGGAGATATACATGAAACCAAATTACTATTCTCACTCTACAGGTAGATGCTAAAGCAGGCCATGGATTAAAGAATTCTGCAAATCCCTACATTGTTTCCAGTCAGCTGTATTTATCAAACACCTTTAATTTGTCAATTCCACTAGTTAAAATGAAAAAAATCTAAGTAAGGACCTCTCTCTCTCTTCCCTCTTGCAATCTTCCTTCCTGCTGTCTATGACAGTCAGGAGTAATTCTCTAAGAAGATGGAAATCTCCAACAGCAAACGATGTGGGTGTCTTCAGCAACCTCGCCCAGCCCCGCACTTTCTAGAATGGGTTTTTGAGCTGGCCACAAACCCTGAAATGGCCAGCCCTCCTGAAAGGGACATCTGTATCACTGTAAGGAATACTTTTGTAACACAGAGTTTGAGGAGGTTCAAATAATTTGCAAGTCTTTTCAAGTTAAACTGCTTAGAATGAAAATGATAAATGGGATATCCTATCCATATTAACAGAATTAAACCAAAGTGTATGTAAATTAAACTTCTGCTTTCTGATAATCAAGTGGCTTGCTTTTAAAATCAGGCTGACCCCTGTGGGCACTTTGTGGCTGAGATAACCAGAATGCTTTGTAGCCAGAGGAGGCCCTACCTTGATCCTGAGCCGTCGTTCCTGCCAAGATAATCACAGGTACACTGAGAAGGACACGAAGAACTCACTTCCCCCAGAAAGCTGAGCACCATGCATGCACACGCAAGCAGACACATGGCTCCTTCCAGAGGTGACTGCACAAAAGGTAAAAACCAAATCCAAAGCATTCAGAAACCTGTGTGCCAGGAACACAAGCAGCTCTTTAGGAAGAGCAGATTACTAGGGATTAGCTGGGAGCCCAAGTTACTTAACCTTCAAGTGTCTGTTGCAAGGATCAATCGATCCAGCCTCTGTCGATGGTGCAGCAAGTAATGCATTCTCAGGAAGTGAAAAATCAGACCCATCAGGGCAGCTTCAAGCATTGCCCATAATTAGATTTACAAAGAAATAGCTGCTAAGTCACTTTCCTACAGTTGCAACTGTCACCAGACCTTAAAAATACACTTAATGTTGAAAAGAATTTAGGGTGTTAAGCAGGAGCTAGGAAGTTTGGTAGCTTATGTACAAGTTGCCTTATACATTTTTCTGCATTTATTTTTTATCAGTATGTGTCACTAAGTTTTATAAGATTTAATTTTAAAGATAGAAGCCCGTGACACTGGATTAATTTACAATAGAGCTATCAGTGTTGCCCCATGCTAGTCATCTGCAAAAGCAAAAGGAACCAAGTGCAGGCCATGGAGTTCTAGGCAGAAGACAAAGCCTCCTTCTCATGCTAGGGAGGGAGCTCTGCTGAGAAAGCCCACTGAGGACCTCCTGGCCACGTGCCCTGTGTGAGCGCATCCCACACGTGCACCGTTACTGCGGGCCGTTGGCCCTACGGGAGCGTATAATCTCCAACCTAGTTTCCCACATTTGGGGAATCAAAGCCATACCTGAAGGCCCACTGTCATGTCTTTTAGCAATATTGGGTTCTAACAGGAAATCAAGGTTTACTTATTATAAAATTACTTCCACACACATAAACTGAAGAACCCTCAGGGACAATCAAGATGTTAATCTTCATATTGCAGGCTTCTAACCATCATCTTTACACAGAAAAACATTGGAAAAAAAGCAAAATCAATTCTACAAAAATAAAAAATATTATGGGATATATTACTGAAAACTAATAGAATTAATTTAGAACTAAAAGAATTGGAAACACTGCTCAATCAAAATAAAACACTGCAGCTTTTCAGATTCTAGACAATTCATTTGTTCATCTGATATTTACTGAATAGTTACACCATCTGAAGATTCATTGATCTAAGTATAATGGAACAAAGATGAGTAGGACAGGGTCACTACACATAAGGATAATAAAGACACACAAGGTAAACTGAGTGAGGTGGCTCACACCCTTAATCCCAGCACTTGAGGCTGAGGCAGGAGAATTGCAAGTTTAAATGCAGACAAGGCAAGTGAAAGGATTTAGCAAGACTGAGGCAAAATAAAAAGTGGGCTGGGGTTGTAGCTCAGTGTAAAGGTTTCACATTCAGTCTATGAGAGAGAGAGAGAGAGAGAGAGAGAGAGAGAGAGAGAGAGAGAGAGAGAGAGAGAGAGAGAGAGAGAGAGAGAGAGAGAAGAGAGAGAGAGAGAGAGAGAGAGAGAGAGAGAGAGAG
>PVKA01054733.1:0-10635 GCA_004027165.1 Ctenomys sociabilis
GTGTATGTATTTCAAGTTGCACAGCTAGATTACTCCTGCAGACACTCAGATTTATTGATCTGGGATAGGGATGATTATCTGAAATCTTTCTGCAGCTCAGATTGAGAATCAGTGATTTAGTTCAACTCTGATTTCATAAATAAGCCAAGTGTAACCCCGTAATGTGGAAAGGCTTGTGAAAGTTAACCAAAAGTTAATTATCATTTAGTGAGGCAGTGAGTCAATACATATTTCATATAGCATTTAATTTATTAATTAAAAGTTCCATGACACCAAAATCAGGATAATACTGAATGATTGATAAATCAAAGTTGAAAGAATTTTTGGAGAAATGTGTCCACCGGTTTTTAAAATTTTTATGGAATCATCAAATTTTTTAACAAAACCTACTTATTCATAAATTGCTCTAGTAGGAATAAGGACATATCATTTTTTCCTGCCAAATTCTCACTTAGCATGTAGTATGTCCAGGCGGAAGTGATGTATACATTTAGGCCAGGCCAAATGTCCATTGCGGGAGTTAGGGAGCAGGGTGAATGTGCTCCCGGGCTGCTGACCAGCTTTGTGCCCTGCGCCAGCGCAGCGGACTCAGAAAAGCCTAGAGCACAATTGCTCATTCAGAGCCTGCAGCCTTGTTTGCCCTGAGCTCTCTGAAGGCAAGAAAGAAACATGGGCTAGCGTAGTTCTCGCTTCGCTGCTTCCCAGGCCCTTGAGGCCAGGGGTAGGAAGGTCTCCTGATCTATCACGTGGTTAAGAGCTATACAAGAAAATACAGCGCCCCTCAAGGTTTTTCTGTCTGGGTCTGTTGACAATAAAAATGCCCAATTACTCCTGTAAAGTTGAGCAACATTTTCAACTGGCTTTGTTATTATCACTGGCTTTTTAAATAACTGACTTTACTTTTAATTATCAAAAGTAATATACCTTTTATGACATAGTAAAATAATGAAAAGAAATATAAAGACTAAGGCAGTATCTGTCCTTTCATTGTATCTGCCCTTTCTGTCTTTACTATGAAGACAACAATATGCAATGAATTATCATAACTGTCCTACTAACACCATCTCATTGCTACTTCTTTCTCAATAAAATTAATATTAAAAAGTCAAGTAACTAACATTGAAAGGCTGTTATTTATGCTTTCTTCCTTTTCTATGTCCCACTAGCAAGCCACCTGACAGAGGCAGGCAGCAAGATGCAGACAGACAGACAGTGACATAGAGATGGTTTAGATTTGATGCTTCCCTAAAATACAGAAAAAAAAAAAAGACTGGTACTCAGTTATTCCCACAGATGAAACAAGAATCTCTCACTTCACGGTCCATCATGAGAGTTTCCTGAAAATTAGTTCTACTTATTTTTGCAAAGCTGTATAATATTTCATAAATTGGATACAGCAATACTTGCATCGTCTAATAAAATATTTCACTAAGGTAGTTTATGTTTTCATTTATAAGGCTGAGGTACACTTTACACTTGTGGTTTGAAGAATGTCAATCACAAAAGTTTCAAACTTTGCTGATTTCGCAGGGGACTGTTTGCCTTTGAGCATATGGCTGTTATCCACAGTTGATTGTGCGTTTTATTTAATTAGGCATTGCTAGAAACAGAGATACATTCAAAAGACACACCTCACCAAGTGACTCCTGTGTCCAGTGGCAATGTTTCATTAAAACATTTATAAATTGTCACATATTGTACTTCCTGTCTTTTTTTTTTTTCTCCTTTGAACACAACACAGAAGAGGCCGTTTCTAATTTTGACCAAAGCTAATTATCTGGAAAAGCATTAGAGAAGAATCTTATTTTCAAACAGAGCTTTTCTCCTCTGTGGAATGTCTCAAGCTACGTTTCTTTATTTAATGACATGTATTGATTTCTTTTCTTACCCCCAAAGTCAGTCTACACATAATAGAGAACCCAAATTAAAAGCAGGGCCTAGTGCACTGTTTGAAAATATCTGTAGAACAAAGGTCAAATGTGCAGTTCCCTAGTTAATGGCCTGAGGCAAAGTTAAGGTTAAGGCGGCGCTAATGAGCAGGCTGGCCCTGTGGAGACACTGACCACCAGCGGCAAACACAGACCCTGGAAATGCCAGTCTCCTGTTCCGCAGAGCAAACACATAATTACATGTTTCTGGACAAGAGCTATTTTTTTCTTGCTATTCGGAATCCATATTTAATCATTTAACTTTATTCTCACCTAAATCAGTCTCTTTGACAAAATATTTTTAGATTTTGTATCCTGCAGCCGTAGCTGTTCTCATTGTACATGCTTGAAAATAATTAAATTTATGTAGTTAGATGGGCTATGGGGAGACCTTACGCTTATCTTCCTGGGCCCAGGGAGATAGGAGGAGTGATTATTTCACTAAGAATAAATGCAAAACAAGGTACAAGGTTCATTTATCACAAACATAAACATGTTTCTACCACATTACATTTATATTTCATTAAAAAGGAAAAGGGTGCATTTATTCTAAAGGGAAAAACTCTGCTTTCTGACCCCCCACCCCAGATCCACTGCTCATTACAGGAACTGTGACCTAAGTTACCTCTATTCTCAGAGCTTTTCCCTCTGGTTAAGTGATCCCAGGTTTTTCTTTGGTCTTAGAAACTCTTGTTTTTCATGAGACGTGATTTCCCCTCCTAGAGCATTGACTGTGATCTCTCAACGCAGATAAAAGGGCTAAGATTGGAAAGCAGTTTGAGGAGCAACAGGGAAAATAATGAAAAGGAGAAAGGAACACAGGTCCAGAAAATACATCCTCAGGCATCCTTTGCAGAGGCTTCTTTTCAGACAAATGCTTCCCATTGAGTATTCTTCAAATTTTGTACCAGCCAGAGCTATGAATCTGCAGCCATTTGTACAATGAGGATAGATACCTGTATTCCTCACTTTTTAGTAGGTTTCCAGACTCAATATATTACCATTACAGTCCCACCACAACGTACATCTTTGGAAGGCATTCTGCTCTAAAGTGATTTAAACCTGTTGTTTGAACTAGAATTTCAGAACTATCTCTAATGTCATTTCCCCAGGTCGTAAAAAATACCTTTAAAAGCACCAACTCTATTTTCCCCTATGAAAAATTTTAAGCAAAGCCTTTAAGCCTTTTACGTGAATAAACATTCAACCAAGTAGCTAAGATTTAGAACAAATCAGATAGTAATAAGGAAACTGGTGATCCACTTACAATGAGATGTGGTATAATTTTTCTACTGCTTAACATTTTGTTCATTTTAATTAAAGTGTGAAACTAATTGTTCAGTTCTAAAAGATTACAGAAGCACATTAGTTTTTCATGACTGGGTCAAAAGCAACAAGAAAGTTAAGTCAAATATATTATTTATACATATATTGATTTTAATATGTTATTCATATAAAAATCATTATTGAGCTTCTATTCTGATATTCAGTATTTTACATCAAATCTTAAATATTTCTTTCTTTTCCATAAAAAAATATCTTAGTGTCAGTAACGCCTTTAACAAAAAAAAAAAAATCATGACTTAGGGAACATAAATATGTTCTAGTTAATATTTTTCTCTCAGAATTAGCAGACCAATCCTAAAACATTTTACTAATCTATCAAGGAATGAACTTCATTTTCTACTTATTTATATTTTTATTTTGCTATTAGAAAATATTCCCAGTTACCTCTACTCACTAAGGATTGATAAACATAACTACAAATATTGCATTTTCAGAAATTCTGTTATCTTTTAGACCAAATACTTGTGTTTCTAGCCTCTAGTATAAAGATGGATTTTGAGATCAGGAAATCTATAATTAATACAGCTCAAACATGGTAGGCTATTTTAGTCTTTAATTTTATTTCTAAAATAGTATTTTTCATTTTGGAAAATATTGGTTTTTAATATTACCTGAGATTACATATTGTTTTATTTCCGATTTCTGTTGGGTGGTATAGAGTTTTACAGAACAGGATTACATAATATTCAATCACTTTTACACAATTATGACAACTACATCTTCCAAGCAATAGGAATTAGTGTACTATACTCTTTCATTATGATTATTCATGCAAATGTTTATTTCTATTAGTATTTGCTTAAACAGTGTAGACAAATCAGATAAAATATTATAAATTGATTGAGTTGACTCATATCTGACTTCAAAAATCAGATACAGTGAATCATATTTTGAAGCAGTAGGAACTAAAACTCTTTAACTCTACAAGTAAATAAAGTTATCTGGAAAGTTCCTTCAAATCTCAATTATTGTCCTTCCAAGCCAATGGAACCACACACAATTCTGAAGATAGTGGTGAAAATGAGCACTCTGAATATAAGTCATTTTGATTTTTGTCTTAGAATGAAGATTGAAAAAAATGTCTCTATCACATGAAATAATCCACTAAAAACACATGTCTTCTTTCAGTCTGAGGACAACTGTGTGCAAATAGCAGCTCTGTAATTTCCCTCAACATGCAAGAAGATACAAATATCAGTCACTCTAGGTCCTGCCTGCTTTCCATTTCCCCCAGCATGTGTTTGCATCTTGAAGGCACTTCAAGTGCCATTTCAGACTGAAGATATTGGAAAAATTCTTTCCCAGGCAAAACAAATTGAAAGATAGTGCTTGATACTCTCACTGTGGCTAGAGAAACTGTGATGCTTCCAAATGCAAATTAATCTTGCTATGTCTATAAATGCAACAGGCTTCACTTTTCATTTTAACTATTGAACACTTAAGAAATCATTTAAAACAGCCAATTTCAACCAGGCATGGGACCTTGAAAAAAAACTCAAGGGAGCTAAATTTGAGGGATCCTTTCCAGTTCTGAAACTATTTATTTATAGTCCCAAGAAAAAAAGAAAAGGTCCTTTCTGTGAGAAAAAAATGGAAAATAAATTCTCAGTTATATTATTTGGGAAGACTTTCACTTACAGTTTAGTTTCCTTCATGGAGGGGGATTGAGAGCTATCTAGGTAAGATAGCCATATAGTCACCATTAAAGACACTACAGGAAACTCCTCCTACATCCATTTGTCAAAACCTACTCATGAGTAGAAAGCTTTTGCTGGAGAGCCAGTTAGATAACTGTCCAATTTAAGTCACTGTTACTATTGCTTGGGAAAAAAGTAGATATCTTTTTTTTTCTGTGGTGAGAAACTTGCCAAGATTTTTATCTTTTTTTTTCTATATTTTAGGGAATGTTCGGGGTCTCGCTACTAGATCAGAATCATAGTGATCCACCTGTTTTGCAGCCTCCCAAGAGCTGGGATTACAGGCATGTACCATCACACCCAGTATCCATGATTTATTTCTGCTTACATTATGCTACATTTTTGATGGCCTCAGTATTACAGATATCACATACTAACTTGAGGACCAACATCATATGGGACACTAATGCAATTTAAGGTATGTACTGTTAATCTCATGTTCTCTGAAATGATATTTTCTTATCTAAGTATGAAATATCTACAAGTAAATGGCAGGCAGTGATGGTTACAAAAAGTTTCCTATAATTTTCAACAATTGTCTCAGTGAAAGCAAAACATACAGGAATTGGTTGGATCCCAAACCTATGTGCACACAGCCATGTCCAAGAGCAACCACTGTCTCAATTTATTGTTCACACCAAGCAGTTGGAGCTATAATTCCTTTCAAGACAAGTCATATTCATTTGTTCATTGTCTGACCTTAGTTTAAGATATTCCATGAAATAACCATTAATTTTTGCATGAATTCCTAGAAAACAAAAATGTACATCTTTAGTGTTAAATTTAATAAGAGTATCAGGTCGAGCAAATTGCTTTCTGATGCCACACAATTCCACGTGTATCTGTTTATTAACCTGCTTTTTCTGGCAATGCTTTATCAGATTCTCAGTGGGACACATGATCCCCAAAGGTTAAAAAGCACTTGACTAAACTTTTGCCATATGTTTGCTCTGCCTGCTGGCATTTGCTCTTCCTGTGTCCCTGGCTTTTGACCTCCTGCAGGTCCTGATCCTCATTATTCCTGTAGGTCTTGACCGTAGCCTGTGTTGAACCCCACCTTCCCTCAGTGCCAGCTCTGGCCTCACCGCTACTGCGCTCTCTGAAGCTCTGCCCTGCACTGCTTGTGCCCTAGAAGCACTAACTACGCCACTCACTGACTGCTGTTTTAAATGAAACAGAAATTTTCTCATTGAAGGGAACATGACCTTTCATTAGTAAATTAAAACTGAAGGTAATAAATCATACTGGCACCTCAAAGAAGCATCAACTTCCTGGTAGGAAATGAATTATAAATTGCTTCCTTTAGTACTATAGGAGATACCAAATTTTTCTCAAAGCATTGACTTTTTCTAATCTGTGAGTACTATAATCCATGGACTACTTGAATTTTCAGTATGCTATTGAACCCAATACATCTCAATACTGACTTAGCATACAAACAAACTCATACACCCCATGTACTATATCAAGAATTTTTATATTAGCTCATTTTGTTTCATTATTAAATCAGTGTGATAAATAGGATAAAATATTGTAATCATGAAGTCATGTATTTTAAGTTAACTTGTCCCATTTATAATGAACCTATTCAATCTAGGTAGTAATCCTAAATAAGATGAAGCTTTCTTACATCATTTATGCATACATTATTTCCCTACATTAAATATTTCAATCACTCCGGTTGTGTGTGTGTGTGTGTGTGTGTGTGTGTGTGTGTGTGTGTGTGTATGAGATAGAGAGGATATCAGCTTGTTTTAGTCCTGATTCAGAATTATGCCTTACCTCATTTGCCACCTTAAACTCTTACAGTTTCAAAAATTCTCTTTCATTTCTACTCTTAGTGAATAATTTTTTTACAAGTGATGAGATTCTCTTTCAAATAACATTTGATAAACACAGTGGAATAAAATGGAAATGCCTGATGATACTGTGTTGGAATTAATTTCCAAAGATAAAAATTGAGAAAAATCTCATACAAGAATTGAAATCATGTTTCGTTTCAAACATTTAAGAATTGAATATCTCTCAAATGTTTCCTTTCCCTACCTTCACGTCGAGATTATATCTGATATTAAAGGCATCTTATTTTCAGTAAGCACCTGGGACATCTCTGTTCCCAAATACTACACACTCATCCGTGTGGCCAGTTCCTTTCAGTACACACTCTTCCATGAGAGGCTCAGCTAATTAGAATGCTTGCCACAGAACAGATGGGGCCCTGGTGTTGAAGCTCTGTCTTAATTTATTGTCCTGGGGTTTTCCTAATTACCCACCTAATTGGCACAGCCACACCACTTTGAAATAATAATGTACAGCTAATTATCACCGATTTAAGCTTGCTAATAGCTTATTCTTACCAGCTAACTTCAAGAAATCAAGCAGGGAAAAGGAACTGCCACAGGGAAATTGCCCTGTCTGGGATAGTTTAGACAACTATCTGAGTACAATGTCATATGCAGCTGTGTCCTTTGCTCTGGGCCCAAAAAGGAAATAGGGATGCTTTGCAAGCTGTTGAAAGGAGCAGTAGCTCTTCCTTGCCTTATTCAACTCTGAAGACCTCTACAAGCAGCATGGGACAATCATCCAGAGTCTTCAATTAGCTGGCTGTTAGCATGCTATGCAAATAGATGAAATAAGGTTAGTCTTGAACCAGTACAATTAGACCTCCAAAATAATCCAACCCTGTGGCTTAGTTCCCTTCTCCCTGAGTGGAAAGATGATTTACATAATACACAAAGGAACTCAGCTCATCCCTTATTCAAGAACATATTTACATAAGAGAATTGTGCTTTCTCAAATGTTAGAGCAAAGAAAAAGTATGTACCTAATAGAATAGTTTTCTATAAACTGAACATAAAGAAGGATAAGGGAGAAGAACCAAAAGTTGGCTAGGAACCTGGGATAAGAAAGATATCTATATTTAGGACCTTGTACTACAAATTTTATTTAGCTCACACTTGTTCTTCATTTATTTTGGCATTTCTTAAAGTGCAGGCATCTCTAAGCCAAATTCCTTAGAAGCAGTGCCTGATACAGGAATTTGGAGAAAGACAATAATTCTTTGAAAGGGCCCTCTTAAGAGAAAGGGAGTGAGAAAAGCAGGAGAAGGCGAAAAGAAAAGAGTTAAGTAAGGAGATGGATAGGCAGAGACTACAGGGAAAACTGAAGTATTTCCACACCCATTTCTACAGGCATTGGCTCCCACCACCCTGAAGCAAGGTCAAGCCAATCGTTGTCTGTGAGCTGTTGAAACGCAGCAGAGGTTCACAGGTGTCTAGCCCTTTCCTCCAGGTAGGGGACATGGGTGGTGGCTGTTCTTCCAAACATGACTTCCCTTCTATGCCTTTGTCTGTCCCATTCTATAATAATCATAGTGTGAAATTTCTGAGGCTGGATCATAAGGCTATTACCTTTCCCTGATTCTGTCCTAGTTATTTATCCTGAGAGAAGCCAGTCAACTGATCAAGCTCCTTGGAGAGATCATTGTAACAAGAAACTGAATCCTCCTACCAAAAGCCACATCACTGAACCATCAGAGAGACAATACTCTAGGTCTTCAGATGACTGAAGCCTTTTGGACAGCAAACACCCTAGGGACTTAGCCAAAAATTCCACAGCTAATCAGTTCCATAATTGCTAACCCACTGAAAATTGCATAATCTATGCTGATTGTTGCTTTAAGCACTAAGTTTCAGAGTGATTTGTTAGGTAGAAATAGATAAGGGCTACAGATGGTTCCTATTTGTTGAAGGCAGTATCCCAAAGAATACAGGAGCCATGAGTTATCAAAAGTGAGGAGGAAGAGAAAACTGGCCAGGGAAAGAAAAGATAGGGCAATGGCTGTATCTTCTACCTGCATTATCGGTCATTAAATTCCTTGCATTAAATTCCTTGCACAAATCTTTTTATACTATGGTACTTACACAAAGCATCATGTCAGGAACTTAATTATGGCTTGAATATTTGGAGGTTTAGAAATGGTCAATTAACAGAAATCTAGAATTCTGGGTCCACTGAAAATATTTTTCAAAACTATTGTATAGACTAACAAAGGCTGAAAGAATTCAATGCTAGTCATAATAAGTGATGGCTAGAAGGTAGCTCAGTAGTAGAGTGCTTGTCTAGCTAGCAAGTGTGATGTCCTGGACTGCAACTCCAGCACCACTAGAAGAAAAAAATCAATGAACGATATGCAATACTAACGTAAAAAAGATACTTATTCTAGGCAGAGACATGGAAGCGAAGGAAGTAAGCACCAAAGGAAATATGGTATGGGAGTAAGTAAAGGTGAATTCTGACTATCCAAAAATAAAAGACAATAATAGCCTTCAGGTTTATGAAAACATCAGTGGAAGTAAAATATCTGTTGATATAATAGCACAAAGAAGGGAAGAAAAAAATTTGGAATCTGTTCTAAGCTGCTTTTAGTATTCAATAAACTGGTAAAAGTTACAATTCAAATTAAAAACTCATATTATACTTTTTTGGGTGCTGGGAATCAAACTCGGGACCTTGTACTTGCCTGACAGGATCTTGCTCTGCTGAGCTATATCCCTCAGCCCTGTTGATTTTTAGAAAATAGTGAAGACAAATCTATAGAGATATAAAAGAATAAAAATAAATGTATTTTAATTCAAAGCAAGGCCAGAGCGAAGGTAAGATGACTGACTATGACCAAGTACTTCAGATATCACATATGACTTTAAAAAACTGAACTAAACATCCCAAGACTGATTAATCACCACAGTACTATTGGCTGGCAGAGCAAAACAAAGGAAGGTGAAATGACGTCAGCATGGTTAGGTTAAGGTATAGGACTTACCATCGCAAAATATGACTGTAGAGACAAGAATATACTACATGATTATTTCATGTTAAGTATTTTGAAAAATTACAGACACAGACACAATCTTGAAAAACTGTCCTTCTGACAAAAAAAAATTATACATTCAAGGGTAAATGAGCAATCTCTATTCAGCATTCATTTTCTCCCCCCACCTGCTCATAACTTATCTCCGTAACCTGGAGGAGCCCCAGCCATTATCATTTCTGGCACTCAGAGTGCTATCTGCATAGACTCAGTGATCTGGCCCTAAGGTGAGTGTCAGATTTTGTGGGGCCATGTAACTACACAGGAAACTAAAGTGATTTTTTTCTTGTTAATCTGTTTTATGTTAATTAATATCCCTGCCAAGGGACGAAGGACAGAGGAGAGAAGCCATTCTTCCCACCCCTTCAGTTTAATATAACTTGGAAAGAATCATTCAAATAACGGAAGACTATGTAAGTTCAACTCTTTCTCCATCATAAATGCATAAAAACAAATTTTTAAGTTAGGGCATCATCATTCTAATAATTTTAAGAAGAAAAACTGTATACTATGCTAAATATAAACTATAACTATAAATTTAAAGATACTATGACTTATTTAAAATTTTTAATAAATTGGTTTTAGCAAACATACATCATTTTCATTTACACTAGTAAAGTCACCAGTGCATTTTTATCTATTTTTCAGTTACCACAGAAACTATATTAACTACAGAAACTGCTAAGTTATTGTTCCACAGCTTTCTTGTAATAGTTTAACTTGGGTTAAATTGGAGAAGTTAGTTTTCTAGCCATAGTGCCGTAAGATCTACTTGAAGTAAGTAAAAAAAACC
>PVKA01054734.1:0-10628 GCA_004027165.1 Ctenomys sociabilis
ACTTGTAACAGAATTTATGTTCCTAAAGCAATGGGATGAATAACAAAAATATCTGCGCACAAATTCTAAATGAGTGATAAAGGTAAAACACACCTATGTCGTTAAGTACACAGCTCTACAGGTGCACGAACACTGTGTTTCCACCACTCTGGTGGCATCTAATGGACAGTTAATGAGCCTAAGCCTTAGTATTGTTTCCTTTAAAAGAGTATCTTGGGGCCAGGGAGACGGCTCATGGGAATAAGTGCTTCCCCGGCAAGTTCAAGAACCTGAGTTCAATCCCCAGTTCTGCTAAAGAGTATCTTGTTCCAAAGCCCATATTACTTTTAATTATTTAACTCTTAGTGATATGGGGCCTGGAAACCATCTGTAAACTCAAAATTGTTAAGTAGGTCAAACAGGCTGCCAATCCACTCTCTGTACCTGCACCTCAGGCTAACTGCCAAGGAGCCTGGCCAAGCTTGAACCCACCTTGATTCCTTTTGAACACAATAGCTGCTTCTGGACACAGGACCCATGTAGTGCCTTGCTTGGTGGCTTAGTGGGGCTGTTGGAGCATGTTCCATTATTATCTGTCATTCAGTTCCATGCTACACTAACAATTGCTAACAATTTGCAACAACATTAATTTGCCTGCCTTTGTCTAAAACTGTAAACCTTCTCATCTCTGGGCAGAGAAATCTGGTAGGCCTGGATTTCTAAGGTCAAAGTCCTTTATTTTCAAGAAGAAATAGGTGACTCTAAGAAAACTTAGGCTGCCACATATTGACATATCTATTTGGTTTAAGAGAAAGATGGGGACCTTAAAGCTCATAGGCTCTACTTTGTGATCTCATGGTCTTTCTGTTTCCATGTTCAGTAAGCGGGTGGTCACATACTACAGTATCCAGGAGCCTGAGCCCAGGAGACACACTTCACAGCTTCAAGTCTGCCTGGAATGTAGGGACCGGTGCAGCATGGTCAACGCATCTAACTTCTTTCCATGCCTTTGCTTATGTCCCATGGTCCCAGTGATGGCGCCACCTTCTCTGAGCTGTTATGGTCCTACAGAATCCACAACACTTAAGGACATGGTCCAGCTTCCACAAAGTTAGTTACTATCATTCAGTGAGTAATTTACTGAAAGGCAGCAGGTATGTACTTGGTACCTAGCCCATGCCAGGCAATGCTGTAAATGTCAAGGTGAAGACAGACGAACATTACTACTCTGCCACTCTGTACCCATTACCTCAACTACAGATAGGAAAATGATCTCATGATTGTACCACTACGGCATTAGTAGTATCAACAAAAATTAAAGGGGTTGAATTTGAGACAGGAAGACTGATAAAGGGTAAGCCAGCCCTGATACATTCATGAATACCATACTTGCCTCAACATGAAACATAAGTTTTACATCATGCACATTATAAATTTCATATAAAATATACAATTCATAGAAGCAAATGATTCCTAAAATGTACCCAGTCACCAAAAGTAGCCATTATCTTACTGAAAAGTGCAGCAGAAACTTAATATATACATGTATATTAATTCCCATGAATTAATATGCATGTATATTCTCTGTAAATAAGACTATCTAAACAAAAATTAAATCAATATAGCATGGCAGCCATAAGGATCATTCTATTTAGGAAGACAGAGATCTAACTGTGCAGCCATATAGCAGCAACAGAACAGCCTGTGAGAAGGTATATCTCCAATGAGAGAGGAGACGATATCGACCCAAGGGAAAGGGAAACGTGTTGCACGTTGTTTCTGTGCTTTTGTTGCCTTCACCCCTATTATCATGCTCGCATTTGTCTGTTCTTTCTGGAGGTGTCTCTAGTGGATGTCACGGGGACTGGCATACAGGGCAACTTCCAAGGTTACACTCAAATATGTCACCACTTACCAATCATTTGGGACCTAACTGTGTCTCATTATAGACATCTCAAGAACAGTGGAGGAAAGATATAAGTATACCAGAATTTCAAAGTTATTTCTGTGATAGCTGATCACAGAAATCAGCAGCTCTTGACTTCTGAAAAAAAACTGAACCTAAACACCGTAATGCTGGTGATGATTAATATAGCCCGTTGTTCAGAATCAAACATGTTTAAAATCTTTACAAAAAGGAACGTAGATATCAATGCTTTCTAAAATCTACAATTTGATACTTCACATGTACACATCAGTATTTCATAAATGAGAACAGCAGAAATGAAAACTAATTAGAGACAGGTGAACAATTATTGGAATTGTATAACCTGAATGCTGATGTGGATGATAAAGGGAAGAAACCTAGAACAAAGTGGAAGGTCAGGACGTTATGGCACTCTGGAGGTTAATGCTCAAATTTCAAAGCAGGTAAAGAAATTGTGTCTGTCTTGCTTACTGAAAACAGATGCACATGTCCTCTGATCTGCTAGCATATTGTTACTACACAAAACGTATATTCCATGTTGGATATTTAGAAGCACTAAATCAATTTGTTATTCAAGCTCTCCTGTCTAAAGGAGTGATATCCAATAGGAAACAATGCAATGCAAACTGAAGGTGGAATTTTAATTTTTTAGTAGGCACACTGCAATGAAAAAATAACACATTTTAACTTATATGTCTATTTTTTTATTATTATTCTTTTTGCAGAGCCAGGGATTGAACTCAGGCCCTTATGACTTACCAGGCTATATGTATCTGAGCCATCTCCCCGGCCATATATATCTATTTATTAACCTGATTACCAACATAAAAATAATACATGTAGAAATTAATAGGTTTACATTTTCTACTAAGTTTTGTATTACATCTGGGTCCCAAATTGCTGAATTTCAATGAAAAAGCTATATGTAACTAGTAACTACATATTGAACAGTTTGGATCCATATTAACTATAGGAACATTAGTTTTCCAGAATTGGAAACTGTAACAAAATACATACAACTTAGGTTTCTGTTAGTATTTAACTTTCAGACAACAGACATGTTCGAATACCTTTGCTATTCTTTTTACAAACCACCCTGCTAGAATTCATGTGTCTAATTTTTGGACACTGCTTACCTTACATCTTATTGCTACCATGATAAGTTCTTCCCATATTAATATTTAAACTAAAATATTCATGAAGAATTCTTTAGGCAGTTTCAATATGTACTACAGAACTGAACAAACTTTGGCCTGAATATCAGCTCACTTGCTGATAAACACCATATTTATAGACATTTAATTAAACCTGCAATGCTTTTAGTCCATTTCTTTGTTTTGGAAGCATTACATAGTTTTTGTGACCTTCAGAGGCCCTAATTGTTCCTCCAGTGCCAAATGCAGAAACCCTCTGTGATTGAAGCCCTTAACCCAAATATCTACTTTCAAAATACAGGAATGTTCCGATCCCTGTAGCTCTAGCTGGCAATTGTAACCTACGATAAACTTATAACATTAATTTTTACCATCAGAATAGAGCTGACGCTGGACACTCCATTTCCAAAGAACTCCTTTTTAAAAAAGAGATTTGTGTATGCTCATTATAATGATTGGATTTAAATATATATTGCCTCATTAAAATATATTTTTTGGCTTTAAAATATACTTCTCTTTAAAATTCATTTAATGCTTTTGTATAAGTGTAGATTTTTAAAGTTTGTAAAGAACGGAGGTAATTTATTTACATTTTACAGGTCCAATAACAGTGAATATTTACCAATACACTTCTTTAGTGGTCTGTCCTTTTGTTTGTCAATGCTGCTAAGTATAATCATATTTCTGATGAATAACACTTTGAAATGTTATGAATTTAATGTATCTTTGTTAATCTGTTTTGTAGGTCCCTTTAGATGGAATATAAGAGAACAGAAGCCTCAAAAAGATTCATGCCTGAATTAAACAATCTACAATAAAACAGACACCAGAGGGGTGAAGCCATAGACACCTCCAACCTGGATTCCACACCCCTGAATTAAGCTCTGGAGTCTTCATAGCTCTGCTGTAGGAAAGACTTTGCCAATGCGTACAAGGAACTGTCTATCCCTGCTTCTCTGGGTCCTGTTTGATGGAGGTCTCCTAATACTACTTCAAGCACAGCTACAACAGACATCAGCCACAGAGCCTCGAGAAAATGCTGACTCCCTGCCAGGTCAACGAGCCCATTTCCAACGTGTTAAACGTGGCTGGGTATGGAATCAATTTTTTGTGCTGGAAGAGTACATGGGCTCCGAGCCTCAATATGTGGGAAAGGTAATGTCATGTTTCTTTTGACAATCACTTGGTAGGAAGGGAAAATATGAATGGGGTATTGTACATGAATGTTTTGCACAGGAGTTGGCCAAATCAGTGACTGGACTGCTAGATCTGGTACCTCTTCCTCTCTCAATGGCCTGGGCAAGTTACAAAACACCATTTATTACCCATTCGCTTCAGTTTCCTTGGTTATTTCAATGAAAATTATGTACATAGGTGCATACATATTTGATATTCCTTGTTGAGGGTATGATGCCAAAATGTGGCAATGGCATTGAAAGTATTGCTCACAGTTATTCTGAAATTATTTAGGAAACAAACACAGTGAGATGTTAGCTGGCACATATACTGTAGATTAATGTTAGTTATCTTGACTCACAGAAAGTATTCCTTCCCTGGAAAACTCAAATATAATATTGTGTTTGCATTTTTCTTTCAAAGTATTTGACTTGTCAACCTTATATTTTATACTTAATATCCCTAATAAATATTTTACAGAACAATTATTTTTAATTTTTTAGAATTTTATATGATTTTTAAAAATCTTTGTCATATGAGTTTTAAAGGAGCATGTAACCTTGGGGAGAACTGAAAAAATTTATGGAAAAAAATAGGAAATCATAACAGGGAGATTATCTGGAAATGGATAGAGAAGATCTTGACTTTTGACCATTAAATTCCAGAGCTTCCTGCAAACTTCAGCTAAAGAAAAATAAGATATCCCTTAGATGGATTTCAATGACAGACTAAATAAAACATATCCATTAAAGATCTAAATTTCTTTGCTATTTTTTCAAAATTTTCCCTGTGGAAATATATTTAATATTTAATGAATAATACACTAGCAAATGTCTTCCAATATGAGCTTCATTGAAAATTAACATATATAATCAAGGTTTACGCTAAAGTAAATGTAGCCTTTGGCAGAGATTGCTTATAGGACATCTATCTAAATATAGAAACTGAGTCATTGGAATCAGTCTGTAACCACCCTTCTGGACATTCACTATCTAATGACCTTGCAAAATTATAACACCAAACACAGGGCTATTAAAATGGATCTACCTACTTGATAGCCTGCCTGCTAGGATCAAGGGTCTTTTGTTATGGTCCTGGACAAACTCCATGAATCCAATCCCTTTGGCCTCCAAGGATAAAGTCAAAATGGGCCCAAACATAGGCAAGGTGACATCAAAACCCAAGCAATTAAGATCACGGTAGCTTGCTCAGGTCAGAGTTCCTCATGTACCAGGAAAGTCTATGAAGAATTTAAGAGAGTTGCCTCATCTGTAGGGAGTCTTTTGAAGTATATATGGAAATATGTGTGGTTATTCCATAAAGATTCTGCTTGTATGATTTTTCAATATGGTTATGAGATATAAAAATTACTACAAACCTTTACAGGATAAGATAATTTCATGTACTTCTATTACAATGAAATTTGTACAATTTTATTTTTAAAACTTAAACACAGCATTTAAAAATATAATAGAAGTGGCTTAGAGAGATAGCTCAGCAGTCTAAGCTCCTGCCTAGGCGAGTACAAGGAGCAGAGTTGGGTCATCAGTACCTCGTGCTGTGCAGCAACCAAGTCCTGGTGTGGTAAAGCGTGCCTGCAATCCAAGTGCGGAGGAGGCTGAGACAGAAAGATCACTACTAGCCTGCGCTGCATAGTGGAACCCTGTACTAAATACATTAATAATAATAATAATAATAATAATAATAATAACAAAAACAATAATAACTTGAAAAATAAGGGAAGTAAAAGAATAGCCTGGCTGTAGAACTACTTTCTGGGTTAAAATTTGCTTATAATAGAAGATAGAGGTCACATTGAAGTTCCTGGAATACTTCTGTGTGAGTGTGTTCTCTATTTCTCACTGACTCAGATCCATAGACATTAGTTGCCAGAACTAGAGGTGATAAAGTTGGTGGTTTGTTGAAAAAGGCATTTTATTTTATCCTAGATAAAATACTATTTCACTTACACTGGGTATAATTGAAGCAGATCTATGGCTTTGATGATGAAATCTGAGGTCTGGTATTACAAAAGTCCCACTATTATAACTCTTGGGAGAATATGGAATTTATCCAGTTAAACAGAAAATTAGTATTGGTAACTTTGATACAAAAGGGTATAACATTTAACATATGATTACCCATAAGCAGCATTATTGTTACACATACATGATAACAAAATTTTATTGTTCTCAGATGCATTTCTCATTTAAATGAAACATGACATGCCAAGATTTTTTTTCCACTAGGAAACTAAATTTAATTAACTCTATTTTGATGCTTCTAGACTTGGGAATAGAGTTATGATAGCACAGAGACTGATTCAAAGCATTGTATGTATGTATGTATGTATGTATGTATGTATGTATGTATATAAAAAATATATACAAAAATTCATATCCTTGCTCTTGCTAGACAAGATTATAGATAGCCAATAGAGTAGTAAATTCTTAGGGCTGGTTACTTGGCAGTACACTAAGCACCTGCATAGACAAGCAGAGGGACTGGGGTTCCATATCTTCCATACTCAGCACTGCAGGCAACAGCGGCCTTCCGTTCAGGCAAAATGAGCTGGCGACCAATAAGGGGTGTGGTGCTGCATACCTTTAATGCCAGAACTGGGGAGGCTGAAAACAGGAGAACCACTATGAGTGTGAGCTGTGTAGTACCACTCATTCAAATGCATAAAAAAGTAAATTCTTGTTAACAGTACAGAGGTCAATGGAAAAGACGCGAGTGGACAAGAGACAACCAGTAAGGCTCACATTTGACTTTCTGTTTTCTTGAAGAAAAACCTTGTGCAGTAACATTAATTGGCATAGTTATTACTACTGAAATCTCCAATTATTTGGAGAAAAATCATTTTCCCACATTCAAATGTAAGATCATATCCACATATTGATCAAGGAAGTTTTATGTGGCTTAGTGGACATTTGTCACTTAATAGTTTTATTATAGTCTTGAAATATGGCTCCTATTCATCAAAATCAAACTACGATATTGTTTATAATAACTACTATTTACTATTTTTGCAAAAATACCCTATCAGTATCTGAAGGTAAATTCAATATTTTTCTCTAACGAGTGCTTTAACTTTACTGCTAGAAAAGAGTTAAGATCCCGCACCATAGATTAAAATAGACATAAATATTATTTTATTTTATTTTTATTTACTTTATTTTTTTTAATTTTAATGAAGCACAAATATCAATCAGACAGTTTCAAGACACCTTAACAAGACAGATTCGATAAATTAATACATTGCAAACTGTTTTAATAATATTATGGTATTGTACAAGGTGCATACATGATGATATTATATTTACAGATATTATTTTAGCAGATGTCTCTTATCAGTAAATTAAGAGTGTAGCTGCTTACTTATCTTATTTTTTATACATGAATTATATCAAAAATTCAATAATTATTTTCCTAGTTGATGACTATCGTACTAGAAGCCGACATAATATCCTATCCAACCACCATTAGTGCAGATCTTGCCTCTCATAGGATTATGTAGAAGCACAGCGTTATCTATCCCAACTGTATTGTGTATACATACACATCATGATTTTTCTTTCAATACCTCTTCCTTTGTCTACACCTGTCAAAATTGGGCACTCCATTGTCATTCAACTAACTTAGGTGCTTGAACATGACACCACAGTCCAACACAGTCCAGCATTCCACAACAATAGTGAGTTATATAAAGAAGATGTCGACCATAGCCATTTACAGCTCAGCTTAATATTATGGCCCCACAATGTATACTTCATTTTCATACTTTTCTGCTGGATGGTAAAGATCTAGATAGATCAAGACTTATATACCAACACATGAACTTTATATTTCTTATGTGGTCAGTGAAGTCCTCTCAGGGTTTATCTTGTAGTCCTGTACATTATTCTATAGATTCTTTGTCTCTGTCATCCATGTGGATGAGTCACAGCCAATGATTGACCACTTTGCTCTCTGTGAGAGCCTGAGAGAAAGTTTTCTCTTCATGTGACTCTCCCCATGCACACTACAGAACTTCAATCTCTTTCCTCTGTGGCTCCATAATCTCCTGTTCAGAAAATTTGGAGCTCAACTGAGTTTCATGATGTTGCACTACAGGTTCTCTTATGTCCTGAGTCTTCGCTGACCTTGAAAGGCTAGGGCCAAAATGTTGGCTGGCCTTGTGGTTCTTCTATTTTTCCAACTCTGACTTGTGATCTTAGGTTGTTAACCATCGAGAAGAAAAGCTGATTAGTATTCTGCAGCATATTCCATTCACTTTGCCTTATCTGCCTCAATTGATTTCAGTTGTTCTCCTTTAGTATTACTGCTTTTCGCTTGTTATACTAGGGAGGCTATATAATATTTACATGTGTGTCTGGTTTATTTCACTTATGAGTATATGTTCAAGTGGCATCCACTTCAGTATACATGCTTCAAACTTATCATTCTTGTAGCTGAGTAATACTCCATTATATAGAAATACCACATCTTTTTCAACCATTCCGTATGTGATGGACATATTGGTTGTTTCCAAGATTTTGCTATCACACATTGTGCTGCTATAAACATAGGTACACATATATCTCTGTGATACAATGTATCCAGATCCTTTGGGAAAATTCCCAGTAGGGGGATAGATGGCTTGAATGGGATTTCTAGTCCTACTGTTTTGAGGACTCTCCACAATGGTTGTACCAGTCTACATTCCCACCAGCAGTGGAGTAGTGTTCCCTTTTCCCCACAACCTCTCCAACATTTGTTGTTGGTTGATTTCCTTATGATAGCTGTTCTTTCTGGAGAAGATGTTATCTCAATGGTGTTTTTATTTGCATTTCACAAATGGCTTGCAATGTGGAGCATTTTTTCTATATATATTTGCTTGTTTAATTTTGTCCTCTGAGAAGTGTGTATTCATCTCAGATGCCCATTTCTGAATTGGGTCTTTAAATTTGAGGGCCCTGTTATATCTTAGTTCTTTAAATATTCTAGACAGTAGTCCTCTGTCTGATTGCTTATTAGTTAGGATTTTTTCAAAGTTTGTGGGTTGTCTTTTCACTCTGTTGACAATTTCTTTTGACATGCAGAAGCTCCTTAAGAAGAGTTGTTGATTCTTTCAAGTGCTTCCCTTGCGAATATATGTTGTTCATGAACTCTTTACCTACCCGTATGTCTTCAAGAGTTCCTCCTACTTACTCTTCCAGGACATTGAGTGTTTCTGTTTTAATGTTTAGATCTTTAATCCATTTTGACTTTAACTTAGTGCATGGTGACAGAGCTGGGTCAAGTTTTACTTTTCAGCGTGGAGAAAGCCATGTTTTCCAGCACCATTTGTTAAAGAGGCTATCTTTCTTCCAGTGAGCTTTTGTAGCCACTTTGTCAAAGATAAGATGGCTGAGTGTTTTCGTAGATGCCTCTGCATCTTCTAATCTATTCGACTGATCCTCAGGTCTGTTTTGTTGCCAATACCATGCTGATTTTATCACAGTGGCTTTGTAGTATAATTTCAAGTCAGGAATTGTGATGCCTCCTGCCTTGTCTTTACTGGCCAAGATTGCCTTTGCCATTCTAGGTCGTTTGTGGTTCCAAATACATTTTAGGATTGATTTCTCTATATCTGGGAGGTATGATGGTGGCAGTTTGATAAGGATTGCATTAAATCTGTACAGCAATTTTGGAAGTATGGCCATCTTCATGATGTTGGTTCTTCCTATCCAGGAGCATGGAATATCTTTCCATTTTCTGAAATCCTCCATAATCCCTTTTCTTAGGGTGTTGTAATTTTCCATGAAAAGATCTTTGACTTCCTTGGTTAAGTGAATCCCAAGGTATTTCATTTTCCACGGTTCTATTGTAAAAGGTATTGTTTCTGTTGTTTCCCTTTCAGTGTGCTTGTTATGTGTGTAGAGGAATGCTATTGACTTTTGAGTATTGATTTTGTACCCTGCTATGCTACGGAATTTCCCTATCAGTTCTATTAGTTTTTTTGGTGGAATTTTTGGGGTCTTCCAAGCAAATTATCATGTCGTCTGCAAATAGTGATAATTTAACTTCTTCTTCACCTATTCATATTCCCTTTATTTCTCCCTCTTTTCTAATGTCTGTTGCTAAGGTTTCCAAGACTATATTGAATAGGAGGGGCAACAGAGGACATCCTTGTCTTCTACCTGATTTAAGAGTAAAAGATTTCAGTTTTTCCCCATTTAGGATTATATGAGCTTTTGGGTTGTCATAGATGGCTTTTATCAAGTTAAGATAGAGTCCATCTATTCCAATTTTCTGTAGGACCTTGAACATGAATGAGTGTTGGACTTTGTCAAAGGCTTTCTCTGCATCAATTGAGATGATCATATGGTTTTTAGATTTCAGTCTATTAATATAGTGTATTACATTTA
>PVKA01054735.1:0-10631 GCA_004027165.1 Ctenomys sociabilis
GTGCAGGGGTCAGGGATTCGATCCCTGAGGCCTACCATGCCAGTCCTGACCTCAGGGCATGCTGAGTGGGCAATTGAGACTGGGTGAGATGGTGCACACCTGTAATCCCAGCTCTTGGGAAGCTGTAAACAGGCGGATCACTGTGAGTCTGATCTAGTAGTGAGACCCTGAACACCCTGGAGACCCTTCCCTAAAAAAAAAAAAAAAAAAAAAAAATTAATCTTCTAATGCCTGGCTGCAGAGATAGCTCCAAGCCATAAGCACCTGCCTGGAAAGCTTAAGGTCCCAAGTTCAAGCCCCAAAACCACTTGATGTGCCGGCCCTAGAACTGGGTGTTGTGACACACACTTGTAATCCCAACACTCTGGAGGCTGAGACAGGAGTCAAAAAAGCATAATTAGGCCCTGTATCAAAGTAAAATGAAATAAAATAAATTTCATAATATCAGGCATGGAATAAAAACTTATGAAATTATATATATATATATATATATATATATATGGAGAGACAGACAGACAGACAGACATAGACATAGACATAGAGATACAGATACAGATACAGATACAGATACAGATACAATCTGTCAAGCACAAGTTAGGGAGGCTTAAGAGTAAAACTGTATACGCTATGGAGAGAACTGACCTTAGAAGAGCTTGAATTTTCTGTGGAGACCTCAAATGACATTTTCTTTGGACTTCTGCTTAAGCCCTCTAAAGCAATTCATGTTATTGATCACCTCTTCCTTAATTTTATTTATACAACAAAAAAAAATATTGAGCTGCAATTACGTATCAATCACTGTGCTAAGACATGAAGAATCAAAGTCTTCTTCAGTGAGCTCACAGTCTAGTGTAGATGTGCATGTAAGCAGGAAACTATAATACACTGCAATAAATGCTATGAGATTTCATTTATTATTTTTAATGCATTTGTTACAGGGTCTCACTATGCAGCTCAGACTTGAAATGATCCACCTGTTTTCAGCCTCCCTGATGCTGGGCTTACACGCATGTGTCACGGCACCCGGCCTCAATGGCCAGCTTAGTGTGCCCTGGGGGTGGGGCCAGCGTGGCATGTGGTGCAGGGGATTGAACGTGGGTCCCTGCACTTGCTTAAGCAGGTGCTTAGTCTGCTGAGCTATCTCAACAGCTCTTGATATGAGATTTCAAAAGAAAATCCTATCTAGAGTAGGACAAGAAAAATCCAGCCAGAAAAAAATCACAGAAGAGATGATAAATTTATCCAATAATTTGCATGCTAGAACTTTGGTTTCAGATCAACAAGGTAAAAAAATAACGGTAATAAATATATATATTTGCAGCACTTTAAAAAGTTGACCTCATGGGGATAGAATGAACTGTCTTAAAATGATATGAAGAAAATGTGGAATGTTGGATTGATAACAAGCTATAGGAGGGCAAATTATTTAAAATTTAATTGTATTGATTGCTTGTTTTTTCATAGTGACAATGTTCATCACCAGTATTTAGTACATGCACCTGACACATCTTATTTCTTTTCGTATCCTCCGCCCTCTCCCTTCTCTGCCCCGCATTTCTTGGTCCCTTCTCATTTGTAAGTGATCTATCTCCTTGTTTCCCTTCATTCACCTTTTACTTTGTTTCTTAACTTATTTATACTTTGGGTTTCTCATAGGACAGAAACCACATAATAATTTAAGATTCTGTGTCTGACTTTTCACTGAACATTATGATTTCAAGTCTTTTTTTATTTTTCCTTTCTAGTACTGAGGGTGAAACCCACGGATACTCTACCACTGTGCTACATACCTAGGCCTTATCATTTTTATTTAGTGACAGGACCTCACTAAATCACTCAGGACTGTCTCAGAACCCATGATGCTCCTCTGCCTCAACCTTCTGAGTAACAGAGAACACAGGTGTGCAGGCACAGTTAAATAAGTATATTATTTTCTTACTGCCATGTTACAAATTACCACAATTTTAGCAGCTCAAAATAATTACACTTACTAGTATGTCAGAGTTATTGGATCAAAAGTATCAGCAGAGATGAATTGGGTCCTTAGTTCAGGACCCCACTAGATGGAAATCAAGGATTCCACTGATGCCCAGGACTAGGATTCCATTGATGCCTGGGATGATCTTCAAAGTTTATGTAGTTGCTGCCAGAATTCAGTTTTTTTGTAGACATAGGACAGACAGTCTCCATTTATAAGATTTGCTTCTTGTTCCTATATGGGTCTCTCTCCATAGGCAATTTATGTCATGGCAATATGTTCCCTCAAGGTTAGCAGGAGAGTTTTTCTTAGTCCATTCTGCTGAGGTAGAGTTTTTGCTTTTATTTTGTTATTTTTTTATTTCTATTGTTACATGCTAGTAGTATATAATAATCACACCTCTCATGGAGAATTGAGCCATGTATATAGCACATAATTCTATTTTCCCCTTTATAACCCCTTCTTCTCCCTTGCCTCCATCCCTTGATACCATTTCCATTTGCAAAAGATCTATTTCCTATTACCTAACTTTTATTTTGCTTTTTATTTATACTTTAGGTTTCTCATATAAGAGAAACTATGTGATATTTCAACTTGGACATCTAGGGGCTAGGAAGATGGCTCAGTAGAATAAGTTCTTCCCTGGCAAGCGCAGGGGCCTGAGTTCAATCCCTGGTTCTGCCAAAAAAAAGAACTAAACTTGGACACCTAGGGGCCAGGGAGATGTCTCAGTTGAATGAGCACTTCCCCAGTAAGCACAAGGGTCTGAGTTCAATACCAGGTTCCACCAAAAATATTTTAGTATATGTGCTGCCGAAGTGAGTACTCCACTGTAAACAAACAAACAAACTTGGATATCTAACTTAATTTATATAGCATTATGGTTTCAAAGAGCACCCTTTTTTCTACAAATGACTCATATTCATTCATTCTTCTTTATGGCAGAGTAGTACTTCATTCTGTACTCCTGCCAAACTACCTTTATCTATTGATCTGTTGATGGATGTATAGGCTGCTGCCAAGATTTGCTATTATGAACTTTGTTGCTATAAACATGAGGTATGTACATGTCACTATAATATGATGTCTTTAACTCTTCCAAAAGAGCTGACTGAATGGAATTTCTACTTTTAGTTTTTGAGGACTCCATACTGATTTCTATAATGTGTCAGTCACTGTTTACTAGAGAAACAGATATAAAATGAGATATGCAAGACTTTTCAAGATTGGCTTACCTTGGCCACGCACAGAGTCGAATGATGAAGAGCACAGAGGGTCTGTCTGCACACTGAAGACCTAACAATTCACTCAAAGGCCTGGAGCTCACTGCAGTGTTCCATGTGCATCTGAGTCAGGAGGCTGACAGGTCTGTGATGGAAGGAGAAGAGTCTCCAGCAGGAGGCTGAAGGGTCTGTGCTGGAAGCCAGGAGATAACGTCCCAGGCGAAGGGAAAGACTAGAGCTTCTCCAAAGAAGCAGAAGCAGATCTTTCCTTCCTCATTTCTCCTTTATACCATCCAGGCAATAAGCCAGCCTAGGGTGTGGAATTGCTGAGCCAATTTATTTTATTTTATTTTTTTTTTTTTTGGTCTTTTTGAGACAGGGTCTCACTATGCTGTTCAGGCTGGCCTCGAGCTCACTTTGTAGCTCAGGCTGGTCTTGAACTCACAACAATCCTCCTGTCTCAGCCTCCCGAGTGCTGGGATTATAGGCATGCGCCACCACGCCCGGCTGCTGAGCCAATTTAAGTTAAGCTTCTCCTGTTCAAATTGACACACTCACTCAACCATCACATATGGAGCTTCTACTAGTTTCCATTTCATTAAAACCTCATAAACACTTCTTATTATTTGATTTCTTGATGGTAAGTATTCTTTCTGGGTTAAGATGGATGGAATCTGAGTGCTGTTTTTTTTTTTTTTTTTGTGTGTGTGTGTGTGTGTGTGTCTTTTTGAGACATGGTCTTGCTATGCAGCTCAGGTTGGTCTTGAGCTCACTTTGTAGCCCAGGCTGATCTCAAACTCTCAAGGATCCTCCTGCCTCAGCCTCCCAAGTGCTGGGATTATAGGCCTGGGTCACCATGCCAGGCTGATTTGCATTTCTTAAATGGCTTAGCAATGTTGACATTTTTCATGTATTCAGGTCTTTTTTTTATTTAGATGTGTGTATTCATTTCAATTGCCTGTGTTTGATTTGATATTTTATTTTAAGGGATGTAAGTTTTTGAGTTGTTTATATATGTTAGACATTACTCTTCTGTCTAACATATATAAACTGGCATATATAGCTGGCAAATCTGTTTCTCATTCTGCAGGTTGTCTCTTCACTCTGTTGGTTGTTTCCTTTGCTGTGCAGAAGCTTTTTAATTTGGAATTGTCTCATTTGTTGATTCTTGATATATTTCTTGTACAATTAGGGTTCTGGTCAGCATGTCCTTGCCTATGTTTTTGACATCAAGAGTTTTGCCTATTTTATCTTCCAGTACACTGCTTCTGTTTTAGCATTTAGATCCTTGATCTGTTTTTATTTTAGTTTATTATATGGTGAGAGATATAGATCTCGATTCAACTTTCCCAGCACCATTTGTTAAAGAGGCTATCTTTCCTCCAGCATATGTTTTGGGACCCTTTGTCAAAGATCAGATAGCCGAATGAGCCTAGGGTTATTTTTGCATCCTGTGTTCTATTCCAGTGATCTACATATCTGCTTTTGAGATAGTACTAATGCTTCTTTTATCACTAGAGCTTTGTAATACAACTTGAAGTCCCGAATTCTTAAGCCTCCTGCTTTGTCCTTGTTGTCAGGATTGCCTTTGCTCTTCTGGTTTCATATGTATTACAGGATTGTTTTCTTAGTTCTTTGAGGAATGATGTTGGTATTTTGATTATGAATGTATGAAATCTATCAGTTTGGGAAGTATGACCATTTTGACAACATTGCTTCTTTTTTGGCATTTATTAACACATTCTCTGCGAATATCTAACATTAGGTTAAAATTCAGTTCAGTTTTTACATTTCCCTACGGAGGTTGGCATCTCAGTGTGTTACAGAACAACACCTTCTCCAGCAGTCAGTGTGACCTGCATCTGCACAGTGATCCCCACAAGTCAGCCTCTTGTGTTCCCCATATGAACCACCTAGATGTTAATACTGCTCTGCTACAAGGTAAAATCTCTTAACTCAAATGTATTGCAAAAGGAGTGAAGTTTCTGCAAAGTGCACCTTTAAGAAAAGTACTTTTTGTTTTTGAAAAGAAACCAGTGAATCCTCTAAGAATAATAAAAGGGAGTACTTTACAGTTAATCACATGATTTGGAGAGAATTCCAATGTTGCTCTGCTGGTCAATGGTGTTAATACTCTTCATGTTCCTCCTGTGGGCACCCTTCTTCAGACATCATAAACTTTTTGTCTGTGGCATAGAGAATGCCTATAATTCTCTGAAATATGGGGTCATTTTCCCCCTCATTGTCCTGGCAAATCAAGTCAATGTTCCTTAGCTTTCCAAAGTAGGAATGTCTTTCTCCAGGTCTTCAACAGTAAGTTTCAGTACATTGAACTGCAGCATCAGTTCAGCTGCCTCATCATCCCCATTGCCCACAGCAGGATTCTTCTGCACCACTCCCGGGCCAGCCTTAGGAGTTGAAGTCTGGGCTGAAATGGGTCTCTGTGGAGCTGCACTGCTGGAGCAGAGAGGTTTCTTTGGTTTCTTCAGAGCTGGAGCAACAAGAGAAGGAGCCTCTGTGGTCTCCTGACCTTGCCTGGCAGCTACAGGGCTGTACTGTTTTCCATTGTAGTTTGCATTAAAAAAAAATCTCTTGAACCACTGAACAAATTCAAAATTGTCCTGAAACTTTCCTTTTACTAACTTATCCCCAGGAATTATTTTATCAACACCCATCCTTTTAAAACCTGCTTGTAGTATTTTGAAGTTCTGGATATATTCATGTTCTAGCTTACCTTGGAATTTCACTTTCTTCAAGGCAATGGAGCCAGGGAAGCACATGTCCATAAACTGACAGTAGGCAGTCCCTGAGCACAACTGCTCAATCTTTGTCAGATTCAACTGCAGAGACTCATTGATCCAGGCCAGCACATCATGTTGACTTAGATTATCACTGGTGACTGACATTGAGTGTACACTCACTGCCATCTTTGGCTCTCAGGGGAACCATGTCTACTGCCTGTGCCCAGCTCCAGTTCGGTCTTCGTCTCGTTCAAACCACCAGACAATATTGGTTCTGCCTGTTCAGGGACAAGGAAAATCTTGCCATTTGTGGATACCCTCTTCAATTTCCTTTTTCAGAATTATCAGTGCTCATCACAGAGGCCTTTCATTTCCTCTGTCAGGTTAATTCTTAAGTGTTTACTTTTTGTTGAAGCTTTTGCGGCACCAGGGCTTGAACTCAGGACCTTGCGCTGCCCAGGCAAGCACTTATTCTACTGAGCTATCTCCCTGATCCTACTTTTTGATGAAGCTATCAAGAATGCTTAGGGTTTTTTTCTACTTTCTTTCTGGGCAAATTTATTATTGGTGAACAGAAATGCTAGTGCTACCTTACTGAAATACTGTATTAGCTGTGGGAGATTTTGTTTTGTTTTGTTTTGTTTCTTGAGGAGGGTATTGCTTTGTAATACAGACATCTTGAACTCACTATGTAACCCATGCTGGCCTTGAACTCGTTAAAGCATTCCAGCCTTACACTTCCAAGTGCTGAAATTACAGCACTACACTCAGCTCTAGGAGAATTTTGGTGGAATGTGGGGGATTTTTATGTAAAGGATCATGTCCTCTGTGAACAAGGAGAGTTTGGCTTCTTGTCCTGGCATATCTGTTTTCTTTCTCTTGCCCGATTGCTTTTAATATTTTGAGTGCTACCTTATACAGGAGTAGTGATAATGGACACCCTTCCTGATTTTAGAGGGAGAACTTCCAGGTTTCCTCATTTAATATGATGTTCGCAGCAGTAAGCATTTTTTTTTTTTCAGAACCAGGGATTGAACTCAGGCCCTTGTGCTTTCCAGGGAAGTGCTTAGTCCACTGAGCCACCTCCCTGGCCCAGCAGTAAGTTTTGCATAAGTTACTTTTATTAGGTTGAGATAAGGTCCTTCTATAAGGATTTTCTTCAGAATTTTTAACATGAATGGATGTTGGATTTTGTCAAAGGCTTTTTGCAACTATTGAGAGGATAATATTCATCATTACTTCTCTTTATGTAATATATTATATTTATTGATTTGCATATGTTAAAGCATCCTTGCTTCCCTGGGATGAAGCCCAGTTGGTTAGGAAGTGTGATCTTTTTAATGATTTCTGGTGTTCTGCTTGCCAGTTTCTTGTTGAGGCATTTTGTATCTATGTTCATCAAAGGGGTTGACCTGTAGTGTTATTTTTTTTTGAGTCCTTCTCTGTTTTTGGAATCAAGATATTGCTGTTCCATTTGATAGTGCTCCTTTCCTTTCAATTGGAATTTAAGGATTATTCACATTAAAGCTTCCTTAAGGTTCTTGTAGAATTCAGTGGTAGATCCATCAGGTTGTAGACTTGTCTTAGTTGGTAGTTTTTTATTACGGGCTCAGTTTCATTGCCTGTTATAGTATTTGATTATTCAGGAGTTTTATATCTTCTTGGTTCAGTTTTGTTGATGTATATGTATCTCAGAATCTATCCATTTCTCCTGGATTGTCTAGTACAGATTTGCAAAGTAGTTATGTAGTATGTGACTAATCTTCACTGGATTTTAGTGGTGTTTGCTATGGTTTCAGCTGTTTCTTTTCTACTTGCATTAATATGGATCATTTCTTTCCTTTTTCGAAAGTCACCTAAAATTTATTTACTTTGCTTATTCTTTCAGTGAACCAGCTATTTGATTCATCGATTCTTTGTTTTAGTCTAGATTTCATATCTAGATCTTTGTAATTTCCTTTCTTTTTCTGGCTTTGGATTTGAATTGCTCTTGTTTTTCTAACATCTTGAGATACATCATTAGGTTATTTATTTTGCCTTATTCCATGTTTCTGATGTGAACATTTACCTATAAACTTAGGACTGCCATCATATGTCTCATAGGTTGTGGTACATTGTGTCGGAATTGTCATTTGATTCTAGGAACTGATTTTTTTCTTGATTTATTCTGTGACTTATTAGTTATTTAAGAATATACTATTTAATTTTCATGTGTTTGTATAATTTTTATAATTTGTTTTGTCATTGATTTTTAGTTTTATTCCACTATGGTCTGATAGCATGCATAGGGTAATGTAGGTTTGTATTTGTTTAAGCATGCTTCATTGGCTAGTATGTGGTCTATTTTGGAGAAAATTCAGTGTGCATTCTAAAAATACAGTGAAAAGAACATATACTGTTGTTGTTTGCCGGAACAATGTAGATATGTTAAGTCCAATTGTTCAAAAATTTGATTGAATTCTGATATCTTTTCACTGATCTTTCATCTAGGTGATGATGTGTTTTTGTGGTGTAGAATACTGAGATGCCTCACTATAATTATGCAGATGTTTATCTATCTGATATTTTAGGTACAGTAGTATTTGAAGATGGATTGCCAGTGTTTGGTGCTTATTTATTTATTTATTTATTTTGGTGATATCGGGGAAAGAACTCAGGACCTTGCGCTTGCCAGGCAAACACTTATTCCACTGAGCTATCTCCCTGGCCGGGTGCATATATATTTATAATTGTTATCTCTTTCTGTTGAATCATTCTCTTAACCAGTATGCTGTGAACTTCTTTGCAATGTAATCAGGAAAGTGACATCCTATCCCTATTGCAATTTAATGTAAATTAATCAAAGAAGGGAAATCTTATCACCTTTGCCATATTCTTCTGATAAAAAGCAAGTCATAAATTCTATATGTACTTCAAAGAAGATAATACAAGGTATGATTCCTTGAGGGTCAACATAGGATATGTCTGTCATAATAAGATAGGCACTAAATATGATAAGGCCAAACAGTATCATATTGCTCATTCAAACAACATGTACTGATAACCTATAACAGACCACAAACTATGCTTGGAACTGGAAAAACAGAGATGAAGATGTTATCTATATGCCTGAAATCAAACAGATAGTTTTTCAGAAATAAACAAGTTAAATCCATAACACAGTTTATGACAAATGAAGAGAATGAATTTTAAATAATTATAATTTGTACATAAATTGAAACTATAACTAACCATTACTATACAAGAAACAACTCATAGTTTACTTTATTATCTTAGAACAAGGAGGAGAAATAACCTTCGAAGTATAAACCAATCTATGTCATATAGGAAAAGATAAATAAACTTGACCACAAAGACATAAATAAATTTCTAAGTAGTTAAACCCAAAATAAAATTTAAAAACCAAACGACATTCTAAATGAATGGAGGCATTTTCAGTTTAAATGGCAAAGGGCATTTAAACACACAAGAGAGCAGCTACAAATCCTAACACACAAAGAGCAGCTACAAGTCAAGAATAAGAACTGCCATCTCCATTTAAAAATTAACAAAAGATATGTACAGTAAAAGAAATGTGTGTCTCATAAGTGCATAAAATCTTACTTCATTCACAGCAAGAAAATACACTAAGTAGCATTTCAAAATCATTTTTTACATAGAGAGCTTTGCAAAGACCCAAACTTTCTAAATGTACTGTGATGGTCAGAATGTGAGGAAATACATATTCCCCTGTATTGTGGGTGGAAGCCTTCAAGAGACAACCTAGCAACAGTTTCAAAGTTATTTGTACTCATAGTATTTCACCCATAAATAAAAATTTATTTCATAGGTACACTAGCTTATATAAATGGTTACTAATTACAACTTCTTAAATGATAGAGTATTTTAAATAACCTAAATATCAATCACTGTTGAACTACTTAAAGTATAGAGTAGACGAGTTATTTTTGAATGAGAGTAGTAGAGCCTCTCCCCCACATCAGCAGGCACACACCCTCGGGACTCCTCCCAGCTATCAAACATCCCCGTTCCAGTACAATGCCCCCTCATGCAAGATCATCAACCAATTCCAAGAAGATCTATATTTTGTTTCCCCATGATGCAAGGTAATAGAGGCAAGAATTAACTAAGCTACCTGACCCTGCATGAGAAAAAAACCCTGGGGAGAGAAGACATTAACTCCAATGGACCCCTCAAACCTCTATCATGCCAGTAGCACATAGCTGGAATCCCAGCCCTCACGAGGTTGAGGCAGGAGGACCTGTGAGTTCAAGGGCAGCCTGGGGTATGTAGCGTGTTTAAGGCCAACCTGAACTGAGCAGCAGGACTCAGTCACAAAACCAATAAAATCTTCACAATGTGGCCTACATATAGCAGAGACCAGAGGGCTGATCCTGTTTCCCAACTATGGAGCAAGGGTATGCTTTGATATGGATGCTAACCACAGTCTGGGAGACCATCAGAGGAACCTCTGGTATAGTTAGAGTACTTCAACAGCCCACAGGCCATAAAGCTAGGCATAGGACATTGTCAGTCATTGGAGCCTAAGCCTATAGTTTTTGGAAACCATTCATTTAATAACACAGAAATTTTCTCTTTGACTCTATCTTTTTAAAAATTTCTATTTTGTATTATTTTTATTTTCCAGTAGTGACATTTTATTTTGTTTTGAAGAGGTTTTTACTCCTT
>PVKA01054736.1:0-10636 GCA_004027165.1 Ctenomys sociabilis
TAAGCCAGACACATCTGTCTGGCCATATGCGTGAACCCTGGAGTCTGTGCCGAGGTGGCTGTAAAACAGGGCCGGTGAAGGCCCTTCTGGGAGAGCACACACATGTGTGTGCCCTCAGGCCATTGGCTTCCTGCCCAGAACCACGGGGCTTCAGCTCGCCAAACCCATGTTAACCTTCTCTATTTTTCCTCTTTTTGTTTAATTTAAGGGGGGAAAATCCCAAGGAAAAGGTATAAATTGTCCTGGGAGTGGAGGAGAGGCTTCTAGCTAGAGAGGCCATTATTGTTGGCAGGTACCTGGGTCACACTAATACAATAAGGAAGAAAGGAGAATCAAAGATTGGAGAGATGGGCTGTAAATTACACTGCTCTAACTCCACCAGTCTCCAGAGTGTTAACCTAGAGGTGTAAGGCAAGTCCCCGACTCCCAGTGCCTTTTACAGATGCTGCAAAACAGGAACCACACATGTTTGGGGAAGGGGATATGAAGATGGGGTTGAACAAAATACTCCTAACCCCCAAAGTGGCTATAAAGTCCAAGTGAGATCTGGGGCTGTAGCCACACACCCCACTTCCCTGCTCCCACCTAAACCCGCGGGCCTCAGCTCATCTGTGAGGATGGGGGAGGTAAGGCCTGGCCTCCCTCTGAAGCCTGTCCCTCCCTGCTTCCGGCATTGCACAGAGGCTGGTGAATGGGGCCGACTAGAGGTCAGAAACGGGGTGTGGGGAGCTCTCAGGGCCTGTGCAGCTGGAGCTGCAGCGCCCAAGCAGGCCCCTAGATGTTGGGGGTGCCAAGTCCGCCCACCCAGAGCTTTGAGGCCACACTTTCCAGCTCAATCCAGGCTTTTCCTTGTTGCCTGAGACAGCTGTCCATATTGGGCTGGTTCGGCCCACCATACTGCTTTCTGCCTGAGTTCTTTTCATTCTCTTTGTCTTCTTGGGAGGTATCCAGAGACCAAAACAGGGTACATGGTTTGTCTGGGAAATTGGTCAGAAGTGTTTCATTCCTGACCAGGCCCTCAGGGCCAAGCAGTCACTGAAAATCCTCCTCCTAGCGTGAGGCGTGGCCTCTTGGCACCTAATACTGGCCCAGGCTTGTGAATATATCCACCCCCCCCCCAAGGCTGTGCTGTGATTTGTGCTGCTGTCGGGCGGGGTCAGGTTTCCTGAGCAGTTGCAAACATCCCACCTGAAACATAACAGGCTCTTCCTCTGGCCATAGCTATTGTTTCCCCCTGCATTATGGCCACAGTCTTGCTCTGTAGCCAGCAATGACATGTGTTCTGAAAATAGCTCTCTCCCCTGTCCCCTTCCCGCCTGCCCACCCTCCTGAAGATGCAGTCAGTCCTTTGTGGTGGCCCCAGGAGTTTTAGTCTAAATATAGCCACAGTTCATTCACATTGCCACCCAGCTTGGGGAGGAGGGTCAATTGTGGAACAATGGGGTATGCACAGAGCCCCCCACACCTGTATGGAAAACTAGCGGAAGACAGACACTCAGCCCTGGCTCCTAGCTGTCGGAGGCAGGGTGGGAGCCAGCACACTACCAGTCCAGGGGCACGTTCACGCCAGGGCAGGAAAGTACATCAGCTTGTGGAGCTGGGCACCAGCCCAGCCTACTCCAGCTTCTCCACACATTGTCTCCTGTTTGCTGCAGCTGCTCCCACCTCACTGGCTCCCACAGCATCCACAGTGTCCTGTCTTCTCTCTCAGAATGGTCAGACTCTTGACTGAAAAACCTTTACAATGCTACTTTAGGGAAGCTCAGAGGTGTCACACTTAGCTCTGCTACTTCCTCCTCATAGGAAAAGGAATACTACTTTGGATTTTGCAGAACAAGCTTTTCCATTGTATCACAATAAGATTACCTTAAAGTGCTCTTCAGTGCTGAGATTCTGTAATTTAGTTCATTGAACTCCTATAATACATCGAGCTCTATAGGTATTATAAAAGAAACTCCCAAGTAGGCAATTCTCTTTCAGCACCTTACAATCCAGTTTGAAAATAAGATCAATCCTTATACACAAGAAATAGCAAACAAGTTGTTATGATTTTTAAAAAGGCAGCAGGAGCTGGGCATGATGATGTACATCTTTACTCCCTGCATTCTGAGAAGCTGAGGCAGGAGAATCAAAAGTTTAAGCCCAAGCCGGGCACGGTGGCGCATGCCTATAATCCCAGCACTCAGAGGCTGAGGCAGGAGAATTGTTGTGAGTTTGAGACCAGCCTGAGCTACAAAGTGAGCTTAAGGCCAGCCGGAACTGCATAGTGAGACCCTGTCTCAAAAAAGACAAAAAAAAAAAAAAAAAAAAAAAAAAAAAAGAAAGTTTAAGCCCAGCCTAGGCAACTTGGTAACTCTTTGAGACTTTTGAAATAAAAATAAAACTAAAAAAATTAAAAGGCTGTCAATGTAGGTCATTGTGAAGGCACTGAGTTCATTCCCCAGTACACACATGCACACCACACACACACACACACACACACACACACACACACACATATACATATGTATGTATTGAGCTTCATAGTATTTTTGAACATCCAGAAAAGGGATCTAAGCAGCAATCTTTCTATTAGCATTGCACAAAAGTGAAGGTGCTAACACTAATGCTCCTAGGGCAAGCTCATTATATGTTTCCCTTGGCTTTTGCCTATGGTTATCTTACAATTCCTTTTGTTAAAAGCCCTTCTCTTTTTCCATTTATAGCTTTTAAAAATCAGTAGTATAGCTCAAGCACAGTGGCACACACCTGAAAATCCCAACCACTAGGGAGATTAAGGCAAGAGCATTGTAAGATTGCAAGTTCTAGAGTAGTGTAAGCAGCCGGGCGTGGTGGCGCAGGCCTGTAATCCCAGCACTCGGGAGGCTGAGGCAGGAGGATTGTTGTGAGTTCAAGACCAGCCTGAGCTACAAAGTGAGCTTAAGGCCAGCCTGAACTCCATAGTGAGACCCTGTCTCAAAAAGACAAAAAAATAAAAAAAATAAAATAGAGTAGTCTAAACAATATTGGGACATGCTATATGGATGGACGGACGGACAGATGGATGGAGACAGGAAAGAGCCAGAGAGAGAGACTTTTTAAAGGTAGCATCTCCTTATATTGCCCTTGCTCTGGCTAGTAACCTTGATCTCCTGGGTTCAAGCAATCTTCCTACCTTAGCTTCCTGAGTGGTTGAGCTATAGGTACATACCAGTGCACCTGCCTACCATGAGTCATAGAATAGAAATTAGTAGTTTTCTGTTCCACCCTCCCCAACCCCAGTGCTGTTTCCTAGTGGTTTTCTCAGATAGTTATCCTCCTGAATATATAGAAAATACAAGAGAGAATTAGAAAGAAAGAAAACTATATTTGTTACTAATAAATATGTCAGTC
The DNA here is from genome assembly GCA_004027165.1 of Ctenomys sociabilis. NCBI lineage: Eukaryota > Metazoa > Chordata > Mammalia > Rodentia > Ctenomyidae > Ctenomys > Ctenomys sociabilis. The sequence continues at coordinate 3,373 of PVKA01054736.1, forward strand.
AGTTAGCTAGGTATTTTCACATACAAAGTAAATGTGGAAATTTGCTGTTACAAAACCTCTGATTTGTAGGGGCCAGAGAGATGACTCAGTGGAGTAAGTGCTTCCCTGGCAAGCACAAGGGCCTGAGTTCAATCCCCGGTTATGCTTTGGCTAGAGGGGCCTAGCATGCTTCCAGGAAAGAAGAAAGCAATCACACACCTGTGGAGCCCCTGAGCAGAAAAAGGCCTTTTCCTGGTTTGATCCTGCTTCATGATCTGGGTTCTTCAAGCTCCACAACTTCTGTGTCAGCTCTTTACATTGCTTTTATTTGTAATCCTCAGTGTCTAAATTTTCAGTGGGTCAACATTATAAAATCATCCCCGCTGTATAGAAGGAACTTAACGTATAAGTCCTTCCTGAGGACTCAAGCCTATTATCTTCCTCTTTAGGTATTAAGTATATATATCTTTTCCCAGTCTCTGCCAGCTTGCTCCAGGAAGCTGCTATACTCAAAGAAAGTTGGTTGCTTAACACCTTCCAGAAACGTAATTAAATCCTTTCTCTCATTCATACTTTATACCAACATGAGCCTTACTGTCACCTGTCTAATTTGGAGTGCCTGCACTTTCCTCGGGTTCCCAGTGCACTGTCTAAGGACCACAGTGTCCCAGGCTTAACTACTATCAGAAAGGTTCCTGTGGAACTCTCCTTCCGGGCCAGCCCACTTGATACCAGGCCAGGGGCAGTCTGTCTGAATCTCAGCATTCCGATTGTGCCCCCCTCACCCCACCATAGGCTTCTGCAGCTTTTTACTCATACAAACAAAAATAAATCTCACTACCGGCCTCTGAACTCCACAGCAGCATGCTTCCCCCTTCTCCCCAAGTGTCCTATGGCTATGAGTGGGGACTTGGCACTCTCCCCATCAACATCACTTTTTCACTCCCTGTGTATCCTGTGTCCTTCTTTCACTGTGCGACCCAGAAATTGGAATGGGACGTGACAGACAGCACAGGCGCTGTGCACAGCTGCCAGGAATCTGACGGGTAAAATCTGGAAAAGTTAGGAGGGCAAATACTACACACACACACACAAACACACACACACACACACACACACACACACACACACGCTGGAAAAGTTAGGAGGGCAAATACTACACACACACACACGCGCGCGCACAGTACTAAGAAAGAGCCAGAAATGTGTACACCCATGAAAGAGTGCCTGGGGAGTCTCAAGCCCTCTTTGGTCTCCCATTCTTTTAAATTTAAGAGAACTATAACCCAAATATGACTTTCCCCAAAGCCCACTGGTATCACAGAAGAGGAGGCACAACTTCTTTTAACCTCCTGAGATTCCATGAGGACATGTGGGGAACAGGAAGCAGTTGTGTGGTGACTCACTGAGCAGAGCCAGGTTAAGGGAAGTTGTCTGAAGGTATCCCTGGGATGAGATGAGGACAGCCAAGCTTTGACCACTGCATACAACTTGACCCTATCCCATCCCCAGGGCAGCTAGCAAGGTTACCTTCCTAAGAGTCCCTGGCCAGCTCGCCTTTCTGGCCACAAGCCAAAGCCTCCAGAACCCAGGGAATTTAAAGTTTCCCTAGATATGAGTCCTAGAGTTTGTTTCTGTCCTATCATAAAAACACCCAGGTAGCCTCACTGTGCCACCTGGCTGCCTGGCTTAATAGCCTTCCTGACTACTGCCAGCATAAGGATAAGATGATACAAAGTCTTAGGAGCTAACCGTGCACACAGGGTACAAACAGCAGCCAGTTCTACCTCTTTAGTCAAACCAGAGCTGATATGTCATGTTTCAAGGCAGGAAGACTGATGTTTTCCTCAGTGGTTGGAAAGTGCAGTGATGAATTAGAACCTGAGTCCCTGTCACTACAAATGCCAGTGTCTTCCTTCATCCTCAAAACAAGTGGTAATGTTTATTCTGTCACCTCACCCAGAAAGATAGAGATTAAGGACCTAGGGTCAGGTGGGGGATTTGGCTCAGTGGAATAAGCTCTTCCCTGGCAAGTGCAAGGGCCTGAGTTCAATCCCCGGTTCCACCAAAAAAAGATATGTAAGGACCTAGGGTCTCACAAAAAGTGTTCCTAACAGCAGAAAAGCAACATAGTGGACAGAAGCCTGGAAAGAGGAGCAGGAGTGTTAATGCTTCTCTGCATGACAAAGAAGGACAGTGAGTTAGCTACTGTACTCAGCAGGATCACTTCCTATTCTGAAATGCCCAAGCAAGATTGGTGAAATGTGTGTTACCCTCTCTTTGGCAGCCCTCTGGGGAGGGGTATTGACCCAAGTTCCCTGAGAAGGTGGCCTACAGCAATGGTACTTTCCCCTCATGGCGTGAGATCAGCAGGAAGACTTCAGCAGACCTCAGCATTATTTCTCGTGCTGCCAGAGTCTCTTGGCCTGTGCCTTCCACCAGCTGTGGTGGCAGTGGCAGCAACAGTTTACTCATAGGGAAAGGTCCGTGTCAGGTCACAGAAAAGCCACCCCCATCATTTGAAGGCATGCCCTTTCAGTTTTACTGTTACTGTCAGTGAAGCCTGAGCAGCCTCCTCACTGACTGTTTATGGCCACACCCAGCACTGTGGGCCCCACCGCAGCTGGCACGCATGTCTCCATGTAGTTGAGTGGGAGAAGGCCATTAGAGGGGATGAGGGTGCTGGTACCTGCTAGCCCCTTGCCAGGTTTATGTTGGTCCCCATGGACTCCCTACTTAGGGAACACAACTGTCTTGGCAGGTACCAGATCAGTTTGCGTCTTGCCTGTGGTCCTCAGAAGAGGAAGCAGCATGGCAATGATCCTGTTCTGTAGTGATAGACATACTTAGAACCTAAGTTGATGGACTACTGCTACACATGTAAGAGTGTCAGATGTAAGAACATTAGGCTTCCACAGATGTGCGTGGAGCTTCCATGAGAGAGATGAAATCTGTGGGACAGAAAGCCCTGGGTGTGTATGAGTGGTGAGGAATGGTACACAGACCACTGGTGCCACATGCAGTGATTGTAAGTGGTACACAGAAGACTGACTGGTACTCTTTTATTATGGCAATTAAACTTGCACTAATGCACGTATAACTAGGTATTAGTTATACTGATATTCCAGATAACATTCCTGAAAAAGAAACTAAGGAAAAAAAAAATGACTTAAAGTCAATTTTTATTTATTTATTATTTATTTATTTATTTATTTATTTATTTGGCAGAACTGGGGACTGAATTCAGGCCCTTATGTTTGCCAGACAAGCGCTTATTCTACTGAGCTATCTCCCGAGCCCCTTAAAGTGAATTTTTTAAAAAGGATGAAGTTGGAGCCAGGGAGACGGCTCAGTAGAGTAAGTGGTTCCCTGGCAAGCGCAAGGGCCAAAGTTCAGTTCCCGGTTCCTCCAAGAAAAAAAGGGTGAAGTCAATAATACTATCCCTTGTACAGGGTTGTAGCAAAGGAGCACAAGTAGAACAGAAAAAAAAACATTTACTGAACCAGGCAAGGGGATAGTGGTGGCAACAGTTCTGACCAGCTCTTTGCACGTGTGCGTTTGGTCTCACTCATCTCACTTGCACAGACCCCTGCTACCTCTGCACAAGACTAGTTATTATCAGTCAGCTAATACCCATGTTTTTTATATTATGTTGGGTTTAAGTTATATTTTTAGTGAATTTGTTTGTTTGTTTTGTTTAAGTGCAAAATGAAGTAAAGTGAAATAACAGATTCTGGGCCAGCCAAATAGCGGATTAAAGCGCCTGCAAGCAGGCACAGGGGTCAGGGGTTTGATCCCCGGGCTCACTGTGCTGGGCCCTACCCCCGGGGCATGCTGAGACAGCAGTTGAGACTGGGCATGGTGGTACAAACCTGTAATCCCACTCTTGGGAGGCTGTAAACAGGCAGGTCACTACAAATCTGATCTAATAGTGAGACCCTGAACACCCTGTAGATCGTTCTCTAAAATACAAAAAAAAGAAAAGAGAACAGATTCTATTCAGATATTGGTACGTGGCAGGACTGAGAAGTACTTTCATGTGTGCTAGCTGGATGACTTATGTGAAACCACTTTCATACCCATGGAACTTAACTCTTTTCTCTTGATTTTTAACCCAAAATCCTACTTTCAGAAAACTGTTACTTTTAATATTATCAATATTATTTCTTCATCCTAGCCAGGGTTTGGTCTGTGTCTTGGTCAGAGCTTTGCTCAGCCTTTGGGGCTGTCCGTCAGGCCTACTGAAGAGGAAGAAGTCCCTAGGGGTTGGATACTGAGGCACTATCAGCCAGGGTCCCTGATCTCTCCCCCCCCCAATTTGCTTGCCTAGCTCCCTTACCATTCTGTGTCTCTGTAGGCTGTCCTGGAGGACCAGAGTCAGATGAGGCAAATGGAGCTGGAGATCAGACCCTTGTTCCTTGTACCAGACACCAATGGCTTCATTGACCACCTGGCCAGTCTGGCACGACTGCTGGAGAGCAGGAAGTACATCCTGGTGGTTCCCCTCATCGGTGAGCTGGGCAAGAGGGTAGAGCAGCCATGCATGTGTGCAGTAGTCCCCTCCACACGTGCCCCATGTCTGGGGCCAGGCAGGCAGAGTCCTGCTGTGCGTGTGTAAGACAGGATTTGCAGGAAAGTGGAGAATGCGTGGGGCAGGGAAAATTGTTTAATAATCAAAGCAGTTCAAATTATTATGGCTGATCCATGGCTTAAACTGCTTGAGCAAATGGACTCCTGTGTCCCAGCAACCAGAGGCTGTATGAGCCCAGCCCTTGTTTTTATCCTTATAAAGCTTGCAGTAAAACAGTAAAGCTGGTTCCCGTTATTGGTAAACACTCAGCCCTGGCAGATAACGGCAGTGCTGCTGGGTGGTCTGGCAGGGAGGCTGGGAGGATTTTGAAGTGGTTAGATGCCTTTGGTCTGATTGTCTTGTAGCTTTTCATGATCACTCTGTTGGTTCGAGGTAGCATTCTTCTATCTAGTGTCACCCTAAGGCCAGGCTGATGGAAATCCTCCAGAGCGTGGCCTTGGCTCATGCCTGTGGATTTCTACCACTTGGGTGCTTACCACTGTCTGGTCATTGGTGCTGGTACAGGATCAGCATCTCAGGACCCAGTGAGCTTGTTTTTCCACCCTCTGGTCAAAGGAACACAGCTGGGCTGCCTCCAGGAGACAAACTGGGCACCCTTAATTCCTGGAGCTCTGTGGTGGGTCATCCTCGGAGTGGGCTTTAGGCTCTGGGCTCTCATCCAATATAGTTGATATAACTAATATAGCTGATGGCTGTACTATGGAGGCAGAGGATCTGGGAGATGTGATTGTGAAGCCCAGACTGTTAAATGTCCCTCTTCTCCACAGCCACTTAGAAGAAGTTTGAAAGCTCTGTCTTCTGGAAAAGCCACCAGACTGGCAGTCTGCCTGCCAAGCCACCTCTGACATCTATGCCAAGATGTTCTAGTGGGCCTTCCCTCCCAGTCCCAAATGTCTTAGTGCCAGATGAGGGTGGAAACAAAGGGCAGGAAACATCCGCCCCTGCAGAGCCTGTAGAACCCTGGGGGGTTGTGGGAAACACGTTAGCACCACCTGAGAATGTTGGCACTGAAGCAACCCTCCTCCCTGCCGCCACCCTCCCCGTCTTCCTTCCCCCTCCCCATGTGGCCAGCCTGGCCAGAACCTCTTAAACTCTCAGGCCTTTAGACCTAAAGAAAGATTTTCTGTACTTCAAAAGAAGAGCAACTGCTGTCAGTAAGACCAAGCAGCAAGACTATCATGTTGTCTTGGCTTCCTGCTTCCATATCTGGGTCCTGGGGTGGGCTAACCTTCGGAATATATCACTGTTCTCTAGTCCAGGAGGTTTTTAGAGAAAAGAAAACAAATGAACTTTTTTTTTTTTGGTAGATGATCAGGAAAAGATACCACCAATAGTAGTGCTTGCTGACATCTCTGGAGCCCCCTAAGATCTAGAAGCTGCCTCAGGTGCCTCCCCAGGATAGCAAAGCTCTTGGTCACCAACACTGATTGTCTCCCTATTGTGTGCTCAGTTTTCTTGTTCCCAAGAGATCCACCCTTTGCTCTGAAGAACTTATGGTTTTACTGGAGAAATCCTAATTTGGTGGAGAGGAAGAAATAATAGAAAAAACTGAGAATACCTGCAGAGCAAAATACATAAATCCCAAGAGTATTCGGAACTGATGGCTGTATTTGTACATACACACCAGCCTCTGCGAACCTGCCTCAACTGGGGAGCACCTTGCACTCTCTCATGGCTATAAAGGGGGATCCTATTCACAGATGTGTTCCTTAGTAGTCTCTGCCTTATTCCCAAAGCAGCAAAGGGTTAAGCTGACAGCTTTCCTTGCTTGTTTCTTGTGTTCTTTAACCTGCTCTGTGCTCCTTAGGCCTGACCCCAGCATTGAGAAGTCCTGCCTGGTGCAGAAGCGCAAACAAGCTTCCCCTTTGAAGCCTGTTTAGTTTGGAAGCAGGAAAGCAGATTTTGGGATAGAATACCAGTTTTTCCTGTTTAATGTTCTGTTTGCTATACCATACACCCAGCCATCATTATTCCCCAGCCTCAGCCATGTATCATGTGGCCATAGCAGCCTCAGGTTACTAAAAGCATGGGCATCATGTGTGTACTCTCACATAGCCCTTTCCAGAAAATGTCTCTGAATACCCAGACAATGAGTGCCAGGCTCACCATGGAACAGCATGCTCATGTCACTTCCCCAAGGCATGAATCACTGTACTAAGGAGAGGCCTCAGACCCCAAACTCTCCCAGAGCCCCCAAGGAGTGCATATTTCCCACTTGACCTCAGGCTTTTGGCTGGAATTTTGGAAAGAATCTTCACCAGAAAATAAAGCCATGTCCCAGACACAGGCAGGCTAACATACACATACACACACATGTAGTATCAAGGAGGTAATGTGCCCAGGATATGTTTTTGAGGAATACCAGGGCCTTTGCAAGTAAAGCTATGACTGCCCTTCCTCTCTGGTGACTTCTCTGTACTCTGCCAGAGGTGTTGACTGTAGGACCTTGCCTCTACTTGGTTAGAGGCCCAAGTAGCTGAGGGAGAGTACCTCACTTTCTCTTTAGCTGCTATATATTTTTGCCTCTCCTGAGGAACCCTTTTAATTTGATTCTGTATCTAAAAATGCAATAGAAGCTGAGCTTGATGATGCACACCTGTAGTCCCAGCACTCAAGAGACTGAGGTAGGAGGATCAATTTGAGTTCAAGACCAGCCTGAGTTACAAAGTGAGCTCAAGGGGCTGGGGAGATGGC
>PVKA01054737.1:0-10630 GCA_004027165.1 Ctenomys sociabilis
TTGTTCTATAATTATGTGTTAAAATTAGAGAAATTACTGAGTAATACTTTTTTTGTGGAAAAAGAATTATTCTACATTTTTCAAATAGTATTTTAATATATTGTTCATAAATAATACAATCTATTTTAATTAATATTAATATTAATTGAATCAGCTAATTTGATTTAATATAGTATAATGATATTTAATTTAATATAGTATAATAATATACTATAATATTTTAATTTATTGTTTATAAATTGAAGTGAAAAATGAAGTGGAAAACCATTCACCATATGTTGGTTGTTATATAGGACCAATCAAATTTCAGGAATTATCCTATGTCTATACACACAACAAAATTAACCTTATTTCTTTTTTTTTTTTTTTTTTTTTTTTTTTTTTTTGCGGAACTGGGGATTGAACTCAGGCCCTTGAGCTTGCCAGGGAAGCACTTATTCCACTGAGCCATCTCCCCAGCCCCTAACCTTATTTCTATAAGGTATATAGTTAACTAAACAATACAGAAGTCATACCATGTGTAGAAAATGTGAAATTATTCCATCCAGCATTGGGATAACAGGAAACATAGACAAAGACAATTTTGATAAACTAAATGCCATTGTATCAGAAAATATTCATCTATATTTGCGGAAAGGAAGTTCCACAAAGGTTCATGTGGTTGTGGGACTACATAGATTGGTCTCATCTGTAGGGTACATCTTCAGGAGGAAGAGGATAGAAACTATCAAACAGGAACTAAAGTTGCAGTCTATAGTTGGAATTCCACTTATCCTTAGGTAAACAAAAGTTTTTCCATTTTGTTTTTAATTTTTGTTTCATTGAAGTACAAATATCAATGAGACAGTTTTAAGATACCTTGACAAGATGGATTTCATAAATTAATACATTGAAAAGTGTTTTCATAATGTTTTGGTATCATAGAAGGTGCATACATGATATTATTCTTACAGACATTATTGTACCGTATGACTCATATCAGTAAATGAAGAGAGTGTAGCTGTTTACGTATCTTACTTTTTATACCTGAATTACATCAAAGATTCAATAATTAATACTTTATTATTTTCCTAGTGGTTGTGCATAGTACTAGAAGCTGACATAATATTCTGTCCAACCACCATTAGTGCAAATCTTGCCTCTCATAGAATTACGTAGAAGCACAGTGTTATCTATCCCAACTGTACTGTCTATACACACACATCATGATTCTTCCTTTTTATACCACTTCCTTTGTCTACACCTGTCAGAGATGGGCACTCCATTGTCATTCAAGTAACTTAGGTACTTGAACTCGACAACACGATGCAACACATTCCAGCATTCCACAACAATAGTGAGTTATCCGAAGAAGTTGTTGACCATAGCCATTTACAGCTCAGCTTAATATTATGGCCCTGTGATGTATACTTCGTTTTTATACTTTTCTGCTGTATGGCTAACACCAACGTAGAACAAGACCTATATATCAGCACATGTACTTTATGTTTCTTATGAGATCAGTGAAGTCCCCTCAGGGTTTATCTTGTAGTCCTGTATCTTATTCTGTAGATCCTTTGTCTGTGTCATCCATATGGATGAGTCACACCAATGCTTGACAAGTTTGCTGCTAGAGAGAGCCTGAGAGAAAGTTTTCTCTCCATGTGACTCTCCCCAAGCACACTATAGAACTTCGATCTCTTTCCTCTGTGGCTGCATAATCTCCTTGTTCAGAAAATTTGGAGCTCAACTGAGTTTCATGATGTTGCAGTGTAGGTTCTCCTATGTCCTGAGTCTTCGCTGACCTTGAAAGGCTAGGGCCAAAATGTTGGCTGGCCTTGTGGCTCTTCTATTTCTCCAACTTTGATCTGTGAACTTAGGTTGTTGACCATCACGAAGAAAAGCTGATTAGTATCCTGCAGCATATGCCATTCACTTTGCCTTATCTGACTCAATTGATTTTAGTTGTTGTTGTACATTTCCATTTGTATTTATGTTTTTCACTTATTATACTAGGGAGACTATACGATATTTACACATATGTTTCTGGTTTATTTCACTTATGAATATATGTTCAAGTGGCATCCACTTCAGTATAAATGCTTCAAACTTATCATTCTTAACAGTTGAGTAATACTCCATTATATAGAAATACCACATCTTTTTCAACCATTCCTCATGTGATGGACATCTTGGTTGTTTCCAAGATTTTGCTATCACACATTGTGCTGCTATAAACATAGGTACACATATATCACTATGATTCAATGTTTTCAGTTCCTTTGGGAAAATTCCCAGTAGGGGGATAGCTGGCTTCAATGGGGTTTCTAGACCTACTCTTTTGAGTAGTCTCCACACTGACCTCCACAATGGTTGTACCAGTATACATTCCCACCAGCAGTGGAGAAGTGTTCCCTTTTTCCCACAACCTCTCCAACATCTATTGTTGGTTGATTTCCTTACGATAGCCATTCTTTACAGAGTGAGATGGTATCGCAGTGTTGTTTTTATTTGCATTTCATGAATGGCTAGCGATGTGGAGCATTTTCTCATATATTTATTTACTTCTTTAATTTTGTCCTCTGAGAAGTGTGCATTCATCTCAGATGCCCATTTGTGAATTGGGTCTTTAAATTTGAGGGCCCTGTTATATCTTAATTCTTTATATATTAGAGACAGTAGACCTCGTCTGATTGCTTATTAGTTAGGATTTTTTCAAAATTTCTGGGTTGTCTTTTCACTCTGTTGACAATTTCTTTTGGTATGCAGAAGCTCCTTAGGAAGAGTTGATCCCAGTTGTTGATTCTTTCAAGTGCTTCCTGTACGAATATATGCTTGTTCATAAACTGTTTACCTACCCCTATGTCTTCAAGAGTTCCTCCTACTTTCTCTTCCAGGAGATTGAGTGTTTCTGTTTTAATGTTTAAATCCTTAATCCATTTTGACTTTAACTTAGTGCATGGTGATAGAGCTGGGTCAAGTTTTAGTTTTCGGCATGTTTTCCATTCCATGCTTTCGAGCACCATTTGTTAAAAAGGTTATCTTTCTTCCAGTGAGCTTGTTTAGTCCCTTCGTCAAAGATCAGATGGCTGAGTGTGATTGTAGATGCCTCTATAATCTTCTAATCTATTCCACTGATCCTCAGGTCTATTTTGTTGCCAACACAATGTTGATTTTATCACAGTGGCTTTGTAGTATAATTTCAAGTCAGGAATTGTGATGCCTCCTGCCTTGTATTTATTGGACAAGATTGCCTTTGCTATTCTAGGCCATTTGTGGGTCCAAATAAATTTTAGGAATGATTTTGCTATGTCTGGGCAGTATGTTGGTGGCAGTTTGATAGGGATTGCATTAAATCTGTACAGCAATTGTGGAAGTATGGCCATCTTCATGTTGTTGGTTCTTCCTATCCAAGAGCATGGAATATCTTTCCATTTTCTGAAATCCTCTATAATCCCTTTTCTTAGGGTGTTGTAATTTTCCATGAAAAGATATTTGGCTTCACTGGTTAAGTGAATCCCAAGGTATTTCATTTTCTACGGTGCTATTGTAAAAGATATTGTTTCTGTTGTTTCCCTTTCAGTGTGCTTGTTATCTGTGTAGAGAAATGCCATTGACTTTTCAGTATGGATTTTGTATCTTGCTATGCTACTGAATTTCCCTATCAGTAGTGATAGTTTCTTGGTGGAATTTTTGGGGTCTTCCAAGTAAAGTATCATGTCATCTGCAAATATTGATAATTTAACTTCTTCTTTACGTATTCTTATTCCGTTTTTTTCTCCCTTTTTTCTAATGGCTGTTGCTAAGGATTCCAAGACTATATTGAATAAGAGGGGTGATAGAGGACATCCTTGTCTTGTACCTGATTTAAGAGTAAAAGATGTTAGTTTTCCCCATTTAGGATTTATTACCTTTTGGGTTGTCATACATGGCTTTTATCAAGTTAAGGTAGAGTGTATCTATTCCAATTTTCTGTATCACCTTGAACATGAATGAGTGTTGGACTTTGTCAAAGGCTTTCTCTCATCAATTGAGATGATCATGTGGTTTTTAGATTTCAGTCTATAAATATAGTGCATTACATTTATGGATTTTCGAATACTGAACCATCCTTGCATCCCTGGGATGAATCCTGCCTGGTCATGGTGTGTGATCTTCTTGATGATTTGCTGTATTCTATTTGCCAGGATTTTGTTGAGTATTTTTGCATCTATGTTCATGAGGGAGATTGGCCTGTAGTTCCCCTTTTTGGTTGTGTCTTTCCCTGGTTTTGGAATCAATATTATACATTACTGAATAATACTAATCAATAATTTGATTTAGCCCACATAAGCAGAGGAAATCCTTGAAATCAATAAAGACAGTTTGTGTTGTATATACAAAAAGTATTCTTTCATTTTTTAATATCTTATTCTGATATCAAGTAGTTTTATGTAAATGCATGGATTTTTTTTTAACTTTGTACAAGCTGGAAATTGTAATCTAACATAGAAGTAAAGAGATTTTCCATTTTCTCATAAAATGTTCAGATGCTTCATTAGGCTAATGCAGTATTTGAAGTTATATCCTTCAGTATCTGATATAGACAAAATTTGTGTGGAAATATGTATATGTACATATATAAATGTTTATATACATACAATATATTGTATATATGTAACATAGATTGTTCATATATATCATATAGTATATATAATCTTGCTCAGGGAAGAAAAAAAGTGAAACTAGGAGAGGGAAAGCAAAACGTTTGTCCTTAGTGTTAAGATCCATGAGTTTTGTGGCAAGGAATGCTTCTCTGCATGAAATATTGTACATTAAGCATCCACCAACCAAGTTTGTAAGAGTGGTTTTCCTTTGGCTATTTCTTTTCATCCATTCTACAGTTGAATTAGAGAGGAAGTCTTAAGTGATTCTTACTCTCTTAATTCATTCTTTTAAAAATGTCATCTTTGCCGGTCGTGGTGGCACAGGCCTGTAATCCCAGCACTCAAGAGGCTGAGGCAGGAGGACTGTTGTGAGTTCAAGACCAGCCTGAGCTACAAAGTGAGCTTAAGGCCAGCCTGCACTGCATAGTGAGACCCTGTCTCAAAAAAGACAAAAAAAAAAAAAAAAAGTCATCTTTCTTTCTCCCTTCATGGAAACTAATTTTGCAGAAATGACACATTCAAATGTGGTTTTGGACTCTTGTTCTGTAATGTCTACAACATTGGTTTACCGCCACATGTGACAGCATGCAAATGCCCAGGATGAATATAAGACCAAGGCAGGCTGAGAATCCTCCCCGGCTTGTGCTCCTTAGCCTGGGGCATGTGTGCCAATGTTCTTCATCCTCAGGATGCTCGGAAGGCTTCACACTGTCTCCTCATTCTGCAGTTTAACAGATTAAAAATCCCTGGCATTCAGACGAGGAAAATATGCATCTCTACTGTCACAGGGAACATCAATGACAGGATCCATGCCAAAATTCAGGTACACAGACAAATAATTATTCTAGAAAATTGACTTTAGAAGCTAGGCATGAAACTGCTGGCTTCTTGCAGATTGTGTGACAAATTGCTAGTGTAACTTGTTATCCTTTTAAATGTCAAGAACTTCCTGCAGATACACGCACTTACTATAGAGCAACAGGCTTGGGTTAGTTGCTCTAAATTTTTGATCAGATAAATAACATTAGTACTCCTGGTTTTCTCTTTAACAGCCCAAGTGTATTCAAATATAAATTGGAAGATATTTGACATTTTAATCATTGAAGCTTTCTGATATTATCAAATTCTATAAAGCAATTTGTGTTAGGCAATTTTTTCAATTTTTATCTTGTCTCATTTCCATTTCAATATTGGAACAACAAGATATATACCTCTTTTGTTTGTTATGTGCTTTTTAGTATTTATGTAAATATATGTAACAGGAAAATGTATTCCAAGAGGGGTATTGGAATACAAATATAGCTAATGTTATTCATGGGAAACACTTAGAAAAATTGATTCATTTTTTACAAAGCTGTATACAATACAATTGATCTTAAGGGACAGCAGCATAGTCACATTATGGAACTGTAAATTTAGAGTATATCTACATAGCAGTATGATTGCATATTTCAACATATGCCAGTAAAACTATTTGCACATTTTATATACATTAGAGTCTCAACCTTCCCTGTTTGCCTTTGGTTGTCTTCATACAGCAAATATCATACCAGGAAAGCTCTTATTACTAGGTAAGAGCAGGTTACTTCTCCTGTGACTTCATAGCTGGAATTACATTTTCATGTTTGTGGACCCTGAGGGGAGAGAGATTTAGCCTGATATTTGGCACCACTCCCTTCTAGCTTTGTCCCCTAAAGCAAATCAACTGTTCTATGTCACACTTCATATTCTTGTAAAAAGAGGGTGATAAATATTTTTCTCACAAATATTATGAAATTAAGCAAAACTAGACATGTGAAATACATTCTGATATTCAGGGTACTACAGAAATACATTTTCCTCTACTAATAGAATGGGTGTCTACAACACTTCCTATGTTACAATTCTCAGGAAGCCTAATGGTTAACTGTGTATAAACTGAACTGAGACATGAATTTCTATGTAGTTACCAATAGATATTAGGGTAAAGTTCCAGAATATGCCTCGGAAAACTTTTTATATGATGAAAATACTCATTTATATAGCTTTTCTGTCTGCTTTACATTGTTACTATGAAATTTTTAAAGTAATATCTATCCATATATAATTATATACACATATCTAAACACGTATTTGCTTACTGTAAAATTTTGAAATTATTTTAACAGCAGATTGTAATGTTTTATTGGAACTTGTCTATTACAAGCATTGTTCTCTCAACTTTTCATTTGATGAAAAAGTCAATTGCAAATAAAAAGGTTGATTAATATTAATGAGGTTGGTATCTCATAATAAAAACCCTTGCCAAACTCCAATCTTTATAGAAGGCAATGGCTGTACTACAGGTGTATTATAAATCCTATAACTACTATATGGCATGGGCTTCATAACTGTAGCAGATGTTGTCTATGCCCTCAATAAATCCCCCACTGCATCCTGACACTCTCAGTTATTCACCACTGCACTCTGTTGGCTCCCCTGTGGAAATTTAACTACCTCTGACTGGGAGATATTTTCTGGCCTAGGAATCATGCTCCCTTTCATGCTGTAAAAGCAAAAGTGTCCAAGAATTATTATGTCCAAAAGCAACTCATCCATCAATAATAAAAGGAGAATTGATTTATAAAACACCCATTTTCTGAGCCTTTCCATTGAGGTAACTAAGCATTGCTCTGCATCACTTCCCTGTGATTCCCAGAGGGCAGAGGTCCAGCTGAACACTCCAGTTACTGGATTGATAACAAACATGTGTGGGTTTCATTGTCTGTCTGAGAAAGCCACTAAAGCCTCCAACCAAATCACATGCATTTCAGTCCTTCATTCAGTGTGTTTTTGGCAGGAGCACTCCAATCACAAAAAATAGTGGATAAATATATTAGGTCACATAAACATGTCCCTCTGTGTACATGTACAGATCAACCTGTGCTTCCGTATGACAACAAAATAATTATTCAACTTCTTTCTAGACTAGTTCATAGCAACTATTTCAAAGCTAACAAATTTGAGAGTTAGGAGTTACTGAACTAGTTTTTAGATAAAATAGAATGCATTACTTAATTTGTCTCCATGAGATTTTTAAAATTTGAATACAAAGTGATATTCACGGAATGTAAAGAATGGCAGGGTTTGGGTACTGGCCCACTGACATAAGAGACTGAGCTGTAAAGTTCTCTTCTGCTAAGAATTGCCTTGGCATACCCCGTGTGAAGGAAGTCTAGGACACTTAGCAGAATCCGGTGCCGTGATAGCCCACCTACAAGTGGTATGTCTTCAGGGTGTAACAGGCACTATAAGGTGAATTCTAGACATGCAGTCCATGAGTTTAGAAGTAGGTACAGTGTTAATTACCACTGATTTCTCTCATAGTCATGTATTACACCAGTTCTGCCCTGGGATGTAGGGTATACAACAGGAGGCGTTCTTTGGTGCCAGCAGGTACCAGTGGCCACACTTCCAGAGGAACAATTAGTCCTTTAATGTCTCACTGAAAGGCTCTTTAGGGGCTGTTCACCTTGAGTTAATGGGAGTAAGAGTGTTTGGTGAAGGAAGATTAGCCCCAGAAGACAGGGAAGCAAATTAAATCCTTATTTTGATTGGAATTGGAGGTGAATAAAGTGTTCACTGCTCACTTAATGCAAGTGAAGTTAACATACAAGAACAAATGGAGACCAACTTTGTGTGGCAGGCAAAGCCTCAGGACAGTTAATACCTGGGAACCTCCAGAGACAGAGGTGAGAGGGAGGTGCCCATTCATCATGCTCTAGGGGCATAGTATTTTTTTTTTTTAGTAAATGCTGTATCAATGTAGTTAAATCTTCCCAGAACCAACAAAGATATCTTTGCCTTTTCTGCACTCTATCACAAGCAATTGCTCTTTATCTAATTATGTATATCTTGAAAGTAATCACAGAGTACTTGGACGGCCTGGGGGATGAAAAGTTCAAAAGAACAATGTACCCGTATATCATTGGCATTCATGAGGAAATTCATATTAGATATTTGAAAGGCAGGTCCCCAGGAGGCAGCAGAGAAATCATGAGCAATATTGTGCCAAAACGACCACTCGGGCTTGGACATCAGGAGTTAATATTAGGTACAGTGAAAAAAAATTGATATGCACAGGAAAGATTTATGTGCTCTTCTACAAGCATTTGGTCTGTTTGTGTGTGTGCATCCCTGCAAAGCAAGTGCATTCTGGAAACTGACAAGAGGAGAAGGTAGAGGTGAAATTTCTAAAATGTGAAACTGGCACAAGGCCATGTGTCTTTGGCTCTGAAGCCTGTAAATTACACCTTGCAATGTGATCAGTACATTTTCAGACTCACTTTCGTATGTTTGCAACTGGAAAGCTAAAAGTAGTTTGCATTCAGCTATCACTTTACATTTCAAAGTCCCCATTCATAACTCTGGAGATTTGCATATGTATTCTAACGTTATACGTTTCTAGGAGTGCAGGTCTTCTGGAGGCCTAAATAGCAGTTTTACCTTGTTTGAATATAATGGTGTTCATTAATGACAGGGACAGATTCTGAGAAATGAGTCACTTGGGAATTTTATCATTGTTTCACTGTGCAAACAATGTTCTTACATAAAATTATATGCTATAGCTCTGTCACTCCATGTAGCTTCTTGATGTAATAAAAATGACATGGAAAACTGACAATGAATGATGCTATAAGTAAAAGTACCCACTAAAATAGCAATGGAAAATACAGAAACAAGCCATTTATTGTTACCAAGAAGCATGTACAGGATGTAATTGTAGGCATTATGCTTTATGACGGTAACTGAATGATAGACATATGTATACCAGCAGCGCCATGAAACACATGCCCAATTTAGTGCACTATGACATCATGATGGCTCTGTTGTTACATGTAAGTACTTTTCAGCTTACAGGGTTATGGAACGTGTCTAGTATAGGTAGTCTGTCACTGACTGAATGCACATTGTGTGGTTCATGAAGTTGTATATATATGAGAAGAGGTGTGTGGGCAATATCCCTCAGTAAAGTCATTTTAGTGTAAAGGAGTTCTTTCTTCCCTTGTTTTCTTAATTGAGATTATTGATGGTAGCCACTGATGGCTGCTAGTTAAGGTTAAACACACTTGTATTTCTTCAATCCTTGTATTTAAATTGATGTTCAAGAGTATTATTTTTCTAGGAGAATGTACTAAATCTTATTAAGATAACAAACACATTACTAATTCAAATTGCTACTGCTTTTTGAAGACTTTTTCTGTAATATCCGTGAAAAACACTTAAGGTACTCAAATGTAGCAACCAATTATCCATTCCTTCACCGTATTCTTGCAAATTAATACTTCTGCTGTGCAAATTCTCACATACAGAAGATTCTGAAAAATAGAGCATGAACACAGAACATATGTTTTCTCCTGTGTATCATGAAAAAGCAGACATACCACAAACATTTCATTGTGCAAACAATGTTCATTCCTTTATCAAAGTAAATTAATTAAATGAAGGTGTAATTACAATCTTCATGGAATAAGTTCACTGAATCTGGGCAGAATGCTTAAACTAGAGAATTTCAGGAAGAAGTCTAACATAGACAAAAAAGGAGACACTTAAAATAAACTTTTCTTTGCTGTGTTGTACTTACAAATTATGATAATGATAAGGCATTTATTGTTTATTTGTCCCTGGATACTTATGAACTGATGTCAGAAATTTATATGAATATACTTATCCTCATTCTATGCTTGGGGAAAAGTGATGTTTATTTTTCTTACTTTACTGATGAGGAAACACAGTCACAGAACAGTAAAATAACTTGTATGAAGTCCCTCACCTAAAGAGAAGCACAGTTCAAGTGGCATCCACTTCAGTATAAATGCTTCAAACTTATCATTCTTAATAGCTGAGTAATACTCCATTATATAGAAATACCACATCTTTTTCAACCATTCCTCATGTGATGGACATCTTGGTTGTTTCCAAGATTTTGCTATCACACATTGTGCTGCTATAAACATAGGTACACATATATCTCTATGATACAATGT
>PVKA01054738.1:0-10633 GCA_004027165.1 Ctenomys sociabilis
TTTGTCTTTTTGAGACAGGGTCTCACTGTGCAGTTCAGGCTGGCCTTAAGCTCACTTTGTAGCTCAGGCTGGTCTCGAACTCACAACAATCCTCCTGCCTCAGCCTCCCGAGTGCTGGGATTACAGGCCTGCGCCACCACGCCCGGCTGTAAATTTATACTTTTAAAACACAGTCACATAGGCTTGAATCCTGTCTCTACCATTAGTAACAATGTACTCAAGCTGACTTCTGTGTCTCAGTATCATCACCTGTACAATGGAAGTAAAAATAATATTAAAAACATAAGATTGTAAAGGTGAGTAGGAGAGCTATTACTAGTAGGGTTCTTAGCCATGTGACTGGCCCATAGCAAATTCTTAATAAATAAATTATTTTTTTTCTTGGGATACCTTTCATATCAACTCGTATAGCTATTACTTATGCATACTCCAACTTTTCTCTAGTCACATAAGTCTTTTGCCTTTTACTATTACTTGTTTTTTTATGTATTTAGTATAGGGTCTATAAAGTCTCACTATACAAATCAGACTCAGTGATTCTTTTGTTTTCAGCCTCTTAAGCACTGGGATTACAGGCATGTACCACCACACCTGGTCTCAATTGCATCTCAGTGCACCCTTGGGGTGGGGCTGGCACAGCATGCTGGGGATTGAACCTGGCTATTGCTCTGCTTAAGCAGGCACATCAGTCTGCTGAGCTATCTGGCTGGTCCTTTTTACTGTTACTTGTAATACTGTATATCTATGAATTTATTTATTTTTTTGTGGCTGGCTCAGCCCACCCTGGAGGCTGGGTTAATGTGGCATGTGATGCCAGGGATCATGCCATGATCCCTGTGCACTTGCCTACGCAGGTGCTTTAGACCACTGAGCTATCTCAATGGCCCCATAAATTTATTTTTTGATCTGGGGGATTGAACATATCCTCATAATGGATAAGCCCATGCTCTACCATTGAGCTACATCCCAAGCTTATAATATTCACAAAGGGTGTACAATGCTCTCCTAATGACTCTTTCTATATTTTCAGATTTTCCTAGTATGAACAATTATACTATTATATGCACCTTGGTATAAAGTTTTGCAAAATATACATATGATGATTTTAAATTGAAGAATCAAAGGATAAGTTGTGTTGAAATTTTTAAAAACATTACTATAGTTGTCTTTTTAAAAAGTGTGCTGGGGACAGGAAGATGGCTCAGTGGAATAAGCACTTCCTTGCCCAAGAATCAATCCCCAGTTCTGCATAAAAGAAAAAAAAAGTGTGTCAATTCACACTTCCACCAAGAATATACAAATGACTGTATTCTACACCCTTAACATGTACTATTAGCTTTGCAAAGTCTGACAGGTTAGATCTAAATTGCTCTCCCAATTCTCATATACATGGAAGGTGACAGCCACTGGTGTGTTCAGTAGCTGAATGTACTATTAGGGGGTGGGCCTGGTTGGAGGCAGGTCGCAGGAGCATGCCCTGGGTGGGGTATTCTTGCCCCCAGCTTTCCTCTCTTTGTTTCATGGCTACCTGGGGTTGAACCCCTTTTCCTGGCCCACTGCCATGCTGATTCTGCTGTGGGGTCAAGGGCTGAATTATGAACCACAGTAAACCTCCATGCGTTTGCACTGTGAGTATCGCCTATTCTGTCCCTGTCATGGGAAAGTGTCTGGGAAGTAATTCGATGAGGAAATCCAGAATAACCCA
Source organism: Ctenomys sociabilis (assembly GCA_004027165.1). NCBI lineage: Eukaryota > Metazoa > Chordata > Mammalia > Rodentia > Ctenomyidae > Ctenomys > Ctenomys sociabilis. Next base: position 1,706 of record PVKA01054738.1, read on the forward strand.
CTGGTTTTTAAATAAGTTTTTAAAACACACCAGCCTCTTTGAGACCTAATTTGCACACCAGATAATTTACCCTTTAGAAGTGCACAAGGCAATGATTTTAATGTGTAAGAGTTATGCAACCATCACCACAACGAATGTTCATGATCCCAAAAGGAGATTCTGTTCCTCTTTGCAGGCACTACTCACTTTTCCCGTTCCCATTCCCCCCCACTGGCCATAGGCAAACGCTAATCTACTTTTCTTTCCCTAGATTCCCCTATTCTGGACATGCTGTGAAATTGGAATCCTGTTCTGGCTTCTTTCGTTGCCATAATGTTTCCAAGGTGCATCAGAATTTCATTCTTTTTCATGGTTAAAATTAGTCCATGATGAGAACAGGGCACCATCACACTTTATTTATTCAGTCATCAGCTGATAAGCGTTGTATTGCTTATACTTTTTGACTATTGTAACTATATCGATTATTACTGCCAGATAATATTTCATTGTATAGAGATATTATTTGTAGAAACAGTTGCTCAATCATGAGTGAGATGAAGATTTTAATACATTTGATCACTTTTCTTTTGATTTGTTTTTGTTAAGTTATATGAGATGGGGGCCGGGAGATGGCTCAGTGGAATAAGCACTTCCCTGGCAAGCACAAGGGCCTGAGTTCAATCTCTGGTTCTGCAATAAAAAAAAAAAAAGTTATATGAGATAGTACATATTCATGAGTTTTAATTTTCCAGGTGCAGTGCAATTCCAATTTATTTTATCTTCATTTTAAGGCTTTTGAGATTGTGTGCCTTGCTTAAAAAATCCTTTAAAAAATACCAAGATTATATATAAATAAGTATACATTATATATAAATAAATGATAAATAAATAATATATAAATAAAACCAAAGTTTTGAAATATTTATATTCCCTGTGTAACATGTCAATCTTTGCTAACCGTGGTGGTGCATGCCTATAATCACAGTAATCGGGAGGTGCAGGCAGGAGGATTGCCGTGAGTTCAAGGCCAGTGATGGACTACAAAGTGAGTTCAAAGCCTTGGTGAGCTTCATAGTAAGACCCTACTTAAAAACAAAAACAAAAACAAAAACAAAACCCAAAACAACTCATTTCAGTCTTTGAATCTTCCGGAAATTTTTGGGATATAAAGAGTATGATAAAGGATCCATTTTTTTAAAAGTTTTTTATTCCCAATACCCTTTACCATTTGTTGACTGCTGTGTTATCTTTCCTCCCTGACTTCTGTGTAAATTTGATTCAGTTGCCTCTTCATACATTAAATTTGTGCATGTATTTCAGTTTTTATTATTTTATTTATCTAGTTAGTTCTCTGGATTAAAATAGTTTGATTATGATATATTTATAATATATAGCTGCATTATCTTCTTAATACTCTTTTCCTTTGTTTCTTTTTCTTAATATTCTTTTTTTCAGATTTTTAAAAATTTACCATTTATATTTCCTGAGGAACTTTAGTATCATTTCCATGAATTTCTTTCAGTCTTTTTCTTTTTTGGGGGGGTACCAGAAATTGAACTTAGGAACTTGCTCTTGCCAGGCAAGTTCTTGTGCCACTGAGCTATCTCCCCAGCCCTCTTCATGAACTTCAAAAAAAATAAAATCACCTTGGTATTTTATTTGGTTCCATACTGAATTCATTAATCAATTACGGCAATTAATGTCTTTATAATTGTGAATAGTCTTCTCTCTCTCTCTCTTTTTTGTATTTTAGGGAACAGTCTACAGGGTGTTCAGGGTCTCACTACTACATTGGACTTGTAGTGATCTGCCTGTTTACAGCCTCCCAAGAGCTAGGATTACAGGCCTGCACCACCACGCCCAGTCTCAACAGCCGTCTCAGTGCGCCCCAGGGTGGAGTTGACATGGCAGGCTCTGGTACAGTTGAAAATGTATCCCAGTGCATATGCCTTGACTATTTGGAACAACATCAATGAGAGAGATAGAGCGAGCAAGAGCAAAATGTGTTGTGCTTCCTTACAGCACGTTTTTGGCAGTTTCTTCCAGCCTAAAGTTAAATAATGGATGGTAGAACAAAATATGTAGATACGGTATATGAAATAGATAGATAGATAGATAGATAGATAGATAGATAGATAGATAGATAGATAGATAGATAGATAGACAGACAGACAGATAGATAGATAGATAGAGAGATAGAGAGATGGATGGATGGATGGATACAGTCCAATTGATGGTGACTTTATTTTTACATAAACTACTGTGCACAAATTTTAGGCTCTTATCCTTTGACTTTTATTGCATTGTCAAATTATTTTCAGATTACCCAAAGTGATAGGTAATAAACAGAAAAATAGTTTTGCCTTTATTCGTAGTTTCGTGTATCTCCTAATATTGAAGTCTTCCTTGTAGATTCATAAAAATTAAAGGTTATTTTCCTGCAATTTTTCTCCTTCTAAATATTTAGATAACACACTAGGGTGACTAAATGGATAGTTCAGCTCTACCACGAAGACAGCTGATCTGTAAAGAAAAGCTAACAGAACAGGGAGTCCAAATGCACTTGGAGTACCTGGAAATTACACCTGGCAGCCAGCAACCTTTTGTGCTTCTTTGTTGTACTGTATTTTCTGGCAGCGGGCTTTCAAGGGTACCTTTATTTCACTGATTACTAAATTAGTGTTGGATTTAATGAGAGAGATCTGTCCTTTTATTTGTGCCTTTTCCCCTTCTTCTTCTTACTTAAAAAAAAAGAAAGAAAGCAAAAGGATCAGCATCACAAAAGCTTTGTACATTTCTAGTTTGCTTTTGATGATGTGACCATTTGCTCCCATCTATCTCCATGGTAATAAGCTTCCTCCACCCCCACTTCACCCAGCCACAGATACTCAGGATGCTGCTTCAGGAGCAGGGAAGAGTTGCATGCTAAAATAATGCAGAGAAACAAATTGGTTTCTGTAAATAGGCCCCATCTTCAAAGCTTTTCATTTTTCTTCAAAATGTAATCCATTTTTCTTTGCTTGGAAAGAGGTGCACTGCAGGTAAAGTATTCGAAAGTAGAAATTTACATCTCAGAAAATGTATCTCAGCCCATATTCCAAAATAGGACTTAGATCAGATTTTAAAATTGGAAGAGATCTTAAGCTTCATCCAGTCCCAGTTGTTTGTCTTATACTTAAAGAAACTGAGGCTCAAAGTAATTCAATGTCTTGTGTCTAATTATAACTTTAGGCTAGAAGGCAAACCTCCTAGCAAGGTATTCCTTCTTCCACTAAGAGTTCAATAGTAGTTTAGATTATGATAGTAAAAATAGCTATTCTTCATAATTAAAGCAGGCTAGCACCGGCCCATGACTAGACAAGTAGACTAATGGGATAGAATCAAAAGCCCAGAAATACTTAGGGAAAATTTCATATGAACATGTGACAATCCAATCAATGGGACAAAGGTGAGTGTTTTAATAAATTTTAATAAATGGTACTGGAGCCAGGTGTGGTGGCAGAGGCCTATAATTCCAGCATTCAGGAGCTAAGGCAGGAGGATCGCTGCAGGTTTGAGGCCAGACTGGGTTACCTACTGAGTTCAAGGTCAGCCTGAACTATGTAGTGAGACCTTGACTCAAAAAAAAAAAAAAAATGGGGCTGAGACAAATAGTATACTTGAACAGAGATAAAATTAAATCCATATCTTGTACTTCCCAAGAATAATTTCAAAATAATTATAGATCTAAATGTCAAATAATAAGTCATACAACCACCAAAGACAAAAACAGGTGAATTCTTCTTTAATCATGGTACAGGAGAAAGGTTCTCACTCTCCAGACAACAGAAGAAAGTGATAAATCTGATGGAATGTTTCAAGCGGCTACATTGTCGTGCAAGCAGTAGATAACATGAAGAGGCTTCGGTGTATGGTGGTGGGCCGCCGCTGTCCCACCAAACACTAAAGCCTGGGACCTTGGCTTGGGGAGGCAGTCGGGGGAAGCAGAAGAGGCTGTGAGGACACTGTGGGGAGGGTGTGAGGCAATGATCAGAACAACCTTGGTACTTCCGAAAACAGTAAGGATGTTCCTCCTAGACCATCTTAGGAAACAACGGAAGTTCTAAGAGCTGCAGAGGTGCTGTCCCAAGTCAGCGTCAGGGGGAGCCTGGGTGTTTCTGATGTGTGAAATGCACATGTTCACGTCTACTTCACAAGATTGCTGCAACTCTTTAGCCCAAGAACACCCACTTGTTTTTGTACTGTACCTACTCCTTATTATGAATTATACTGGTGTTTAAAATTTCCTGATAGATATTAACCTTTGGGATTCTGAAACAAGAAATTAAAAGTCTCAGATGATTCTCAAAATCTTAAGTTATTCTGTATTTTCCCCATTACACCTTCCTATATGGTTTTATAAAACAAGGCCTGGCTATTAGAATAAACAGTGAGCCATTTTTCTCTGGTTGTACTAAAACTGTGTGAGATTTTCAGAAAAACAAAACCGAAACCAAAAAAAAAAAACCTAACAAGCAACGCCTCCCAAAAAAAACCCCAAGTAAATGTTTCAGTTATATATTTTATTATTACAGACATACATATTTAGAGAAGATTGTACCACATTTTATTGGTGTGTGAAAATTATATCGCTACTTGATACAGTTATTTGATAATAGAAATATTAAAGAAGATAACATTAACCCTAAATAAATGGCAAGAAAAATACTTTAAACATTGAAAGATAATAGCACATCTAATGTAAAGGTTGGGGCAAGGGAGATAGCTCAGCGGTCTAAGCACCTGCTTGGCAAGCGCAAGGGCCAAAGTTCAATACCCAATCCCACATGTCACGCCAGCCCGAACCCCGGGTACACTGTGCCAGCCCCGAAACCTGGGATGGTGGGGAGGCTGAGACAGGAGGATCACTGAGTCCAAGCTGCGTAGTGAGACCCTGTATCAAATAAATAAACAAATATTTAAAAAATGAATAAAAATAAATAAATAAAATGTAAAGGCTGTCTTTCTTGAAATTTAAAGCAATGCTTGTCCATGCTGATTGTAGCACTAAAGTTATCCATTAACTGATGAGTGCAGGTGTGTACATTGAATACGACCGAGCCATAGAAAAGCGGGAGTCCTGGCCTCTGGAGCAACACGGATGGAGACGGGGTTGCTACAGTAAGGGAGAGAAGCCGGAGGCGGAATGCAAGCGCCATGTGATCTCACTCCTGTGTGAAAACTAAACATTAATCTCGTAAAAATTCAGAGCGGAATGATGGCTACCAAAGGCTCAGGAAAGCAAGGACAGAAACAGGCGTGGAGTGATGGACGGGCTAAGTTACACAGCAATAGGAGCAAAGATTTCAGTGCTATTGTACCCTCGGCTGAGTACAGATGAGAAGAATTTACTATGTGCTTCAAAAAGCTGGAAGAAAAATTGTGGTTTTCACCACAATGAAATGAAAATGAAGGAACATACATGTTTAAATTATACTTTTTATAATGTATACACAAATGGAAATATCACACACTATCCAATTCGTAAGTACAAGATATACATGTTATGTACCAGTTAAAAATAAACTTAATTTTTAGGGGGCTGCCAGATAGCTTAGTGGACTAAAGTGACTGCTTAGGCAGAGCCCAGAGGCTGGGGTTTGATTCCAGGTGTGCCTTGCCAGCCCCACTCCAGGGGCGGACTGAGCCAGCGACCGAGATTAGGGGTGGTGGCACATGCCTGCAATCCTAGCACTGGGGAGGCTGAAAGCAGGAGGACCATTATGGATCTGATCTATGTAGTGAGATCCTGTAGACCCTGTACTAAATACATAAAAACAAACAAACAAACAAATAAAATAAATAAACATCATTTTTTAAAAATGAGATTTCAGGCTGTTTTGGCAGATATCTGTAGTCCAAGCTCTGGCGAGGCAGAGGCAAGAAAATTGATCACCATGAATTCGAGTCCAGTCTGGGTTCAAGGACAACCTGAACTACATAGCAAGCCCCTGCTGCCAAAACAAACAAAATAGCAATAATAATAATAATTTCTGAGATTTCCAACAGGTCAACCTATGAAGGGATAGTATTTCAAATCCCTGTAACTTTCAAACGGAAGGAAAGAAAAAAGAAAAGAAAAGGAGAAATTTTAAAACACATAAAACTTAAAGGCACCATCTGATTGCCTTCATCTTTGTTTCATGACAAGTATTTCAGATGTAAATTTTGTTTTCTGATGGTAGTTGATTTATTAAGAGGCATCTTTAAGCTGGGTGGTAGGGAACATAGTGCTTATTATAAACTCATTATATCTTAGTTATTTATCACTCCTTGCTGGAGCAAAATACCCGACACCTACAATTAAGGAAGGAAAGGTTTATTTAGCTCACAGTTAGTGGAAGTTTCAGTCCGGACTCCGCTGGCTCCAAGACAAATGCCAGCAGTTTACGGTGGCAGAAAACAACGAAGAACAGAGGAGGAGCAACAGTTGCAGCAGCCATCAAGCCTCTCTCTTCCGTCCTGACTGCCAAGACTGGCCCTCCACGGCGGTCGGAGTGCCTCCACGAGGAGCCCAGGACGTCTCCAAGGAGGTCGAGTGGAGCAGCAGCAGCAGAAGCAAAGTATTCCTCAACTCCTTTATATACACTTTTCAAGCTGAGTCGCTCTGGGGCGGCCCCATCTCTCCCTAGGGTGGAACCAATTTCACCCCAGGGGGGTGCCAGGGAGATGGCTCAGTGGAATAAATGCTTCCCTGGCAAGCACAAGTGCCGGAGTCCCTGGTTCCCGGAAAAAAAAAAAAAAAAAAATTCACCCCAGGGCAGAACCAATCGCCCCCTAGGGCACAACCAACCTTGCCCAGGCTGGAAGTGCAAGGAGCAGATTCAGCCAAGTTGACACAACACATCAGCCACTACACATTGCCTTTTGAGACTGATGAAAATATTGTGTTCTCTAATTTGATTTCCCCTTAAAAACAATATTTGTTGTTACTAATTCAGAATTTAGATTAGTTTCTGATTTCATGATTCCTTAGTCCCTAATAGCATCCACTGCTGTTTGTATTTCTTATCCTCCTTTCTTATTCTCATTTGTTTATTTAATGGTGCTGGGGACTGAACTAAGGACCTAGAGAATGCTAAGCTTGCACTTTACCATTGAGTGATAACCCCAGCCCTTGTATTTCTTCTGATGAAGCATATTTTCCTTCACAAAAGTTTTCCATTAATGGTTTTGTTAATTGAGCTATTTCACTTTTGTTTGTCAAAGCAAAAAGTCCCTCCAACCTCATATAACATAGGGTAAATATTTAATGAGAGGTATCACTTTTTCTGCATTAAGCAATTTAATTGAAACTTCTTTTAAAAGCTTATTGCTGACAGCAGAATGTTTTTTTATTTCAGTATGTGCATCACAATTATTTAATGCTTGAACTGCTAATCAAACAGGTTTTAATTGTTTTAGCATTGCCCAGCTTCATGACATTCCTCTCTCCCTCAGTGTCCTAGCTTCTGTGCTCATAAAATCATTTTTATTATGATTTAGATTGTTAACTTTTCAGTCATTTATTAGAGCCTCACAGTGTTTTGCAGTTGAAAATGACTGGTACATTGCCCCCCCTTCTTACTGCACAAGAGGATTTGTCATTGTAGAAAACTTAAAAGGCTCTGCCACTTTTCTTATTCTTTTTTAAAATTTATTTTTATTTATTTGTTTGTTTTAGTTTAGTTTCAATCTTATTCTAAAAGTTGCCAGAAAGGCATCACCTTACACATCATACTGACTGGCTCTAGCTGTACCACCTGAGTCAGAAAAATGCTGCTTCCTCCTCCATCTCCTCTCTGGGGTTGGCACTAGTTCTGCTTCCTTTCCTAGATATGTTGATGCTCCGCCTCCAGTTCTTGAGTAAAACACCTTTGTTACCAAGTGGTGGTGCAGCAGGAAAACTCCACATTTTCTCGTTACTGGGGGCATATTGCTAGCTTTTCATAGCAGCAGAATTCTAAACCAGGAACGTCTTTATTTCTTGCAAGAAGAATTGTAATACTTTCATTTGGGTTTTAATGATTTTTCCTCAAGATTCAGAGAAATACCAATTCCTGGAAGAATTTGGGGAAGACACCGTGAATGGAAGTACTGCGCTGTGACGGGTACAATGTCTTTAACCAGACACACCAGGTATCTGCTTTTGTATAAACATAAATGATTGAGGTATTTTTGAGAAGACACTGGAAAACAGGAGGATGTGTTCTGATGGGTGTGGTATGTTCAATTAGTGTCCAGGTTTGGTGGCAAGATGTCTAGAGGCTGGTCCTGCAGGCTCCAACCCCACCCCTCAAGGGCTTCTGGCATTCCAAACACTTATCCGTCTTATCCCTGATGCAAGCAAGCTCTGTGGGCAAGGTGCTTCCAGGAGCTCTACTTATCATATCTGCACTTCCGGCAGTAGGAAAGAATAAATAGGACATCTGTCTGTGTCCCCATGAAGCAATGTCTAGAATGTCCCACCCGATGTTTTCATTAGCCAGAGACATGGCTGCATTCAGCTACTGGTGAAGCTGCGAATTGTGGACTAGACGCTGGGCCACTTTGTATCCAGCTAAAGATCAGGGTTCTGTTTCATAGGTTGCAAGTGGGTAGAGGAGAGCTAGGGGCCTAAGGAGCCTTTTTGTAGAAAGTGACAATCAACCTGGTATTTAAATGACAAGTAAGGGGCCCGTCAAATAGCTCAGGATAGAGGCTGGGGTTTAATCCTTGGGGTTAGGTGCCAGCCCCGCCCCGGGAGGCACTCTGAGCAGGGGATTGAGAAAGGGCGTGGTGGCCCGCCTGTAATCCCAGCACTTTGGGAGGCTGAAAACAGGAAGATCACTTTGAGTCTGATCTACCTAGACCTTGTAGACCTTGTAGTAAACACACACACACACACACACACACACACACACACACACACACACAAATGACAACTAAAAT
>PVKA01054739.1:0-10629 GCA_004027165.1 Ctenomys sociabilis
CATGTTTGGTGCATACATATTTATGAGTGTTTCCTGGTCCTCTTGAATTTTTCCCCTAACCAGTATGTACTGGCCTTTTTTATTTTGTTTGATCATTCTTGGTTTGAAGTTGAGACTGCCTGTGACCAGGATTGCTACCCCTGCTTTTTTCTGAGATACTGGGATGTTTAGTATTGTTTTTCATCCTTTGACTTTCAGCGTATGGATTTCTTTATGAGTTAAGTGTGTTTCTTGTGTACAGCATATTGTTGGATTTTGTTTCCTAATCCACTGGGTCATTGTATTTCCTTTAATTGGTGAATTGAGTCCAGTTACATTGATGGTTATAATTTGAGATGCAGTGAACTACAATTAACATTTTATTTACCTGCTGTTGTATACCTGCTTTTCTCCTGTGTTTAATTGTTTGCCCTATTTGGTGGGTCCTTTCCTTTCTTATTCATGGCGTTGTCATTTTGGTCCCTCTCTTGAATATCTTTTAGTAGTCTGTGTAGGCTTTGTCATCATGAAATTCTTTAGTTGTTCTTTGTCATGGAAGTATTTAACTCCCCCATCAAACTTGAAAGGGAGTTTTGCAGGGTATAGCAGTCTGGGCTGGAATTTGTTTTCATAGAGGACTTGAAGTACTATGCTCCATCTCTTCTTGCCTTCATGGTTTGTGAAGAGAAATCTGCTGTTATTCTGATGGGTTTTTCTTTCATGTGATTTGTTTCTTTGCTCTAGTGGCTTTTAGTACATTGTTCTTGTGCTGAATTTCTGGGATCTTGATTATTGTATGTCTGGTGTGGTTTTAATTGGGTTGATGATATTTGGAGTTCTATATGTTTCAGTTCCCTGAATGTCAGATTGTTGCCCCATATTTGAGAAGTTTTCTTCTGTTACTTGTGCCCATATTCTTTTTATATCATTTGCATTGACTCCTTTCTCATTGATGCCTATTAGTCTTACATTGTTCCTCTTTGCATCATTTTGCAGATGTTGAATTATTTTTTGCTACATCCTAGTTTTTAAGAGATCCTTTCTTACCTTTGCACTAGCTGCAATGCTGTCTTCAAGATCTCAAAGTCTATTTTCACTTTCATTCAAACAGTTTTGCCTGCTTGTGATTGAGGTTTTAATTTCCTGTATATCACTTTGAATCTGCTTCATGCATGGTATTTTTTTCCTATATTGCTCATTGAAGGATTCCATCATTTTTCTGTTCTCTATTTTATCAGTGTCTTCTTTAGAAGCACTTAGTACTTCTTTCATTGTAGTTATTATTTCTTTTTTTACTTCAGAGATTATTTCTGATCTGGTTTGTTCTGTACCTTTCTGCAGTTGTTTCTTTACTTCAGGTGCTATTATTTTAAACATTTCAGGTGTGTGATTTACAATTTCTTCTATGATATTGTTGCCCGCATTTATTCTGGGTGGGCTTAGTGCCTGAGCATGCATTTTGCTTCTTTTCTGTCATTTTGTATTGCACTGTTTTTTGACCTTTGGTGTAGAGCTTCTGTGCAGCTATTTCCTTAGCATGTACTGATATTATTACCCAAGAGAGATCATTTGGTTAAGACAGTTATAGTTTTGAATTTATAGAACTATAATTAGCAATACTGATAATGGGTAGTGATATTTAGCAGTTGACAAACTTTTCTATCTAATGGGTTTGCCTTTTAGAACCTAAGAACAAACAATATGACTGTAGAGCTGAGCAGACTTTAATTGGGAATTTGTACTTAAATTAGTTCCCTAAGTTCTATCTGATCACCTCCCCTTTTGTACCTGTCATCTTCCAGGCAGACTAGTTCACCCTGGTTACCTGTTGACCCATCTTTCAATCTATGTTCTTATAGATCGGGGTCTAGCAGAGTGTCTCAGCTTACCGGATCCAGATCTACCAAGTTCAAACTCGTTCAGTTGTGCCTGGCTTAGGTTTGGCTGCTGTGCTCTGCTTCTTCCTGCTGCAGCCTGTGGAAGTGGACCTGTTGTGCCCCTCTGGCAAGATGTTCTGCTCCTGGATTAGTTAAGTGGGTCTCGCCCCTTGCCTCATGGAGTTCTGTAGGGTTCCACACCAAGCCTGTATGATGGAGGAGTTTCCACAGAGCATGAGGAAGGTACCCCCCATTCTCCCAATGCTGGGCCTGGGCACTGGGTGGAGTAGAATCCAGTGGGTGCGGAAGGTCCTGTACACATTGCATAAATATCTTCAAATGAGTGTTCCATGATATGTCTTGAGATTAGACAATGGACAGAAAACAGATTTGTGTAGTTTTTGTGGTTTGATTTCTAGAAGAAAAGCTAAAATACACTTTCCTGCTAAAAACAGTTCTTTGAATTTGTTTTGGTTTTTCTGCATCTACCCAAACTGCATAAAATGTAATAGTTGCATTCTTTATCTGATCAGCTGTATTGGCATTCCTCCCCCTTTTTATTTATATATTACATGACACTTAGTGAGGAACTGTGTTTTATTTTCCCCTAATAGTCCTAGGTTTATTTTTGTCTCCTAGGCTAGGCAATTACCTGCATGATCACAAAGACTGTGTTTTATGTGACTTCTATAACTCCCATGCTGTTTAGCCAAAGAAGAACCTTGGTAGCTACTCAAAGACCTGAGGGTGATCCCGTGAAATTAGAATGGAACTGCAGGATTACTGACTTACAGTGACATGATATGTTGTAGTGTCCTAGCACAATGCATTATACATTGTTGTGATGCTGGTGTAAAATACTGCATTGATAGTTTACAGAAGTATAGCACCTACAGTTATATACAGCACACAGTACTTGCTAGTGACAACTACTATGTTACAAGTTTTCTTATTTAGTGTACTTTTTGTTATTTTAGGGTATAATCCTTCTACTTATAAACATAAATGCTCTAAAGCAGAATGCTGTGTTAGGCCAAGCAATAGTGTTTACATCTTAGCTGTCTCAAAAGACCCTATGCCGTCTAGGTTTGTGTGAATGAACTCTATGGCGTTTGTGCAGTGATGCCTTCCTGCAGTGATGCATTTCTCCCGCTATCCCTATTGTTAAGCAGCATGTGACAGCTAGTTTTGAAATCATTTTTAAGCTTTAATTATTTTACCAGTTTTAATTTTGGTTGGTCCAGAAAAGAAAATCTGGCAGCCGTCTTGTTAACAGTGTCAGATTGTTACATATCAGCTTGAACTCTACTCATTTAAAATCAGTAATAACCTTAAAAAGGGTTATTTCAAAGTTAGCTTTTACTTTGCATGATCTTTATTCATGTTACACATTAATAGTACAAGGGAAAACTATATAAACTACATAAATATCAAATTTCTGATTTTTAATATATAGGGAATCCTATTAAAACTATAGTACTGAAATATCTTTTTTGTTAGCCAAGGTGTGTTAGTTTCATATGTGCCCTGACACTTACTATGAAAATTTAAAAATGTTCAGAAAGGCTGAAAAAAAAAATGAAGGATACATCTGTAGCCATTACTTAGATACAGTTATTGCTCATATTTACAGTTTAGCTCCTGTGTGAGTACCTTGTAATACAATTTAAAAGTAAGTTTGGATCACCATGAATATACACTTTAAGTATCACATGAATAATAGTACTCAGAGTTGGGCAATGTTTGGCCGTTATTTAAGAATTTATTTCTGTCGGCCACCTTTCTCCATTTTGTGAGGATTCCACCAGCAAGGCTTTAAATCACTTGAAGTTATCACACACCTCATTGAAGTCCTGTGTATTTTTTTCCAGTTTGCTTTCTCTGATATATCTTCAGGTTCACAGGTCTTTATTATTGCAATGTCTGATCTGTAAGTTTCACCCAGTGTTAGACTTTGTAGTTTTCTTGTGTAGAAGTTAATTACTAGATCTTTTAAAGAAATATATTTTATGTCTTTACAAAACATTCTCAGAATTAAAAAAAAGTAAAATTTCTAAGAAAGTAATAGAGTAACAATAGTTAATAAATACATTGCATGTTACCGTTAAAGTAGTTCTTCAGAGTATAATATATGGGCATAAAATTTTCTGTAGTTGATATTAGCATAAACCTTTCTTTTTAATGAAATAATAGTATAACTGCTTGCGTTTTCCCCATTTCCTTTCTGTCCTGTCCCCTTTTCCCACCTTAGTTCCTTTTGAACAGTTTTTTTCATTTCACAGTATCTATTGTATGATTTAGACCTTATTTACTCTTTCAGTTTCACATACCAGGGAGAGAATACAATATTCACACATGTGAGTTTGGTCTCAATAACAGGCATCTATTTACCTGCAAAAGTCTAGTTCACCCTTCTTTATGGCAAAAGTACTCCATTGTAAACATAAGCACATCTATTTTATCCATTCCTAGATTGATGAGCATTTGGATTGTTTCCAAGAAAAGGTTATTACAGATTGTGCTGCTATAAATATGGTTGCACAGCTATTGCTGTGGTGTGGTATTTTTAATTCTTTAGGAAAGATACATACAAGGGGAATAATGGGTCCTCTCATCCTAATTTTTCAAGGAATCTTCACACTGATTTTCACAGCACTTGAGCGAGAGTGTACTCCCTCCCACAGTGGAAAAGGGTTCCTGTATCTCTACAACCCAGCCAGCATTTGTTTTTTTTTTTTTTTTTTGTCTTTTTGAGACAGGGTCTCACTATGCAGTTCGGGCTGGCCTTAAGCTCACTTTGTAGCTCAGGCTGGTCTCGAACTCACAACAATCCTCCTGCCTCAGCCTCCCCAGTGCTGGGATTACAGGCATGCGCCACCACGCCCGGCCCCAGCCAGCATTTGTTACTGTTTGATTTCTTGATGATAGCCATTTTTTTTTTTCCAGGGGTGAGATGGCATCTCAGTGTTTTAATTTGTATTTCTCTAATGACAAATGATGTTGAACATTTTTTCATATATTTGGCATTTATACTTCATTTAAGGTGCCCATTTTTGGATTGGGATTTTGAATTTCAGGGGTCTGATATTTTTCAATTTGTGTGTTTTAGATAGAAGTCCTTTGAGGGACAATTGGCTAAGATTTTTCCCTCTCTGTGAGTTGTCTTTTCATTCTGTTTCTGATTTCCTGATATGTAAAAGCTTTTTGATAAGACAGAGATCCCTGCTGTTGGTTGTTTGAAGCATTTCCCATGCAGTCTAGGTTTTTTTTTTTTTTTAAATGTACTTACTAAGGGTCTCCAGGGTCTCACTACACAGATCAGACTCATAGTGATCCCCCAGTTTTCAGCCTCCCAAGCGCTGGGATTACAGGCACGCGCCACCACGCCCAGGCTCAGTCACTGTCTCAGTATGCTCTGGGGGCAGGGCTGGCACTGCACGTGGGGATTGAACCCCGGTCTGAGAGCTATCTGGTCAGCCCTGCAATCTGAGTTTTGTTTATGAACTCTTTATACAACTATCTCCATCTGCTTTGTCTTCCAGTAGATTTAGTGTTTCAGATTTTTCTTGCCATGTTTTTTTTGTTTCTTTAATTTGTACATTTTACAGTACATGAAGATGGTACTTTTTATGGGAAATTGGTGCATGTGCAGGACACAACTGAACTTTCTTCTCCTCTTCCCCTCCACTCCTTCCATCTTTTCTTTTTTCGTTGATTTTATTGAGAAAAAATTGCATTGAGACAGATTCAAAACAGGTTGGTATGAGAGTTATAATAATACATTGTATTTTGTTGTCTTTGTAGTAATCATTCATAGCACAAGATTTCACTGAATTTAAGAGAAAGTAGTCATATATCTATTCTAACTATTTTGTATGTATAGATACAAAGGGGTCCTTCATTTATAGCTCCTTTTTTTATTTAGTTTTGTCAGAGATGGTTATTGTGTTGCCATTCAAATATTGTAGTTGCATGAATTCAGCAAAATATTCCAATGTAGTCCAGTAGTCCCCAATAGTATTGGTTATCTGAAGGACTGGCAGTTACCAAAGCTGTTGACTTGAGCCTTCCATAGCTCAGCATATTAACATGGCTTCACTTTTCATATCTCTTTTTCTATACTTTTTTGCTGGATGGTTAAGACCAAGATAAAGCAAGACTTATATAACAAGAAATGTAATTTTTGTATCTGACAAGGTTAGTCAGGACTTAACCCCGAAAACCTGTATTGCACTTTGTAGATCTTTTGTCAGTGTCAACCACGTGGATGAGACACGACCATTGCTTGACCAATTTGCTCTCTGTGAAAGCCTGACAGAATGTTTCCTCTCCTTGGGACGCTCCTTAGGCACACACTACATCATCTGTCACATTCCTTGTGGCCCCATAATCTACTTGATCGGAAAATTTGGGACACAACTGATGTTACACTACAGGTTCTCCTATATTCTGAGTCCTCACTGACCTTGAAAGGCTAGGGCCAAAATGTTTGCTGTCCTTGCAGCCCTTTTTCTCTAATTTTTGGTCTGAAAGCTTAGTTTGTTAACCCTCCAGAAGAGAAGCTTATTATTACCCTATAAAATATGCAGTTGGGTTTAACCTCACTATTTGTCTGAATATCAAACATATTCGGCATAAGATGGAACATATATTTTTCATCAAGTTTTGATATGTTAAACTTTAAGTCTCTACAGAATCGGGAAAAAATTAAAAAAATAATATATTGAAAATGTGAAATAAGCATATTTTTACACAGAATTTAGAAATCTAACCTTATACATCATTGTAGCAGGACAGTCCTGTGACTTTTTTTCTTGTTTCTTTTTTTCATTTATTACCCTTTTTTTAATAAAACATTTACTTGAGACACATTATGGCAATAATTGGTATGTCATGACAAGCAGTACATATTTAGAAGACCAGAATGACAGGCATTCCAAACCTGACTCTACTATTATACATTTCTATCTTCAGTGCAGTTGCTTAGTTCACAGGTATAAGCATATATAGTTAGTCAGAGTGAGAATCTTACCAAGCAACTGCTAGTTTCAACAACCTGCTGATAGTTCTCAGGATCATTGCCTTACCCATCTTGTGTGTATTAATGTATGGCCTTGCCCCTGTCATACTTCCTAGCTTTTCTCCTTGCCTTCTCTTCGTTGTCAAAGCCTGAAGTTCTCGCTTTCCTTTTAATTGTGTTATACCTTCCTATTTGTATTTCTGATGAGTTCTTATACTAGGGAGACTATATGATGTTTACACATGTGGGTCTGGTTTTTTTCACTTATGAGTATATCTTCAAGTGGCATCCACTTAAAGGCCTTGAGTTTATTATTCTTTATAGCTGTGTAATACTCTATTGCATAAAAATACCACATCTTTTTCATCCATTCCTCAGGCGACAGGCATCTTGGTTGTTTCCGGTATTTGGCTATCACAAATTGTGCTGCTATAAACATAGGTACACATATATCACTATGATATGATGTTTTCAGTTCCTCCGGGAAAATTCCAAATAGAGAGATAGCTGGCTTGAATGGGATTTCCAGTCCTAGTTTTTTGAGGAGTCTCCACACTGATTTCCATAATGGTTGTAGCAGTCTACATTCCCACCAGCTGTGGAGAAGAATTCCTTTTTCCCCACAGCCTCTCCACCATTTGTGTTTACGATAACCATTCTTTCTGGGGTGAGATAATATTTTAGTGTTGTTTTAATTTGCATCAAATGGATGGTTAGTGATGTGGAGCATTTTTTCATTTATTTATTCGTTCTTTAATTTCATCCTCTGATAAGTAGTATTCATCTCAGATGCCCATTTCTGGATTGGGTCTTTAAATGTTAGGGCCCTCATGTTTTATAGTTCTTCTAGAAAGCAGAACTTTGTCTGAGTGCTTATTAGTCAAGATTTTTCCCCAATTTGTGGGTTGTCTTTGTTAGTAATTTCTTTTGACGTGCAAAAACTTCTCAGTAAGAAGAGGTCCCAGTTGTTCATTCTTTCAAGTATTACCCATGTGATTTGATCTTTGTTCATGAACTCTTTGCCTACCCCTATGTCTTCAAGAGTTCCTCCTACTTTCTCTTCCAGGAGATTTAGTGTTTGTTTTAATGTTGAGAACTTTAATCCATTTTGAGTTTAGCTTAGTACTTGGTGATAGACCTGGGTCAAGTTTTAGTAGAGAGCCAGTTTTTCCAGCGCCATTTGTTAAATAGTCTATCTTTCTTTCAGTAAGCATTGTTGGCCCCTTTGTTGAAGATCAGGTGGCTGAGTGTGTTCATAGAGGCCTCTGCATCTTCTGATCTATTCCAATGATCCGCAGGTCTATTTTGTTACCAGTTCCATGCAGATTTTCTCACAGTAGCTTTGTAGTATAATTTCAAGTCAGGAATTGTAATGCTTCCTGCCTTGTCTTTGTTGTCCAGGATTGCCTTTGCTATTCTAGGTCTTTTCTGGTTCCAAATAAATTTTAGGAACAATTTCTCTAGGTCTGGAGAGTATATTGTTGGTAGTTTGATAAGGATTGCATTAAATCTGTACAGCAATTTTGGAAGTATGGCTATCTTCACAATTTTGGATCTTCCTATCTAGGAGCAGGGAATATCTTTCCATTTTCTGAAATCCTGTATGATCTTTTTTTTCAGAGTACTATAATTTTCCTTGAACAGATCTTTGACTTCTTTGGTTAGATTAATTCCAAGGTATTTCATTTTCCATGGTGCTATTGTAATAGGTATTGTTTCTCTAATTTCCCTGTCTGTGTGTTTTTTATCTGTGTAGAGCAATGCTATTGACTTTTGGGTATTGACTTTGTATCGTGCTATGCAACTGAATTTGTGTATCAATTCTAGTTGCTTCTAGTTGGAGTTTTTTGGGTCTTCAAATTAAAGCATTATGTCATCTGCAAATAATGATAATGTAACTTCTTCTTTACCTATTCTTATTCCTTTTATTTCTCTCTTGTCTAATGGCTCTAGCTAAAGATTACAGAACTATATTTAATAGTAATGCAGCCAGAGGATATCCTTGTCTTATACCAGATCTGAGATTAAGATTACAGTTTTTCCCCACTTAGAATTATATTAGCCATTGGGTTGTCATAGATGGCTTTTATCAGATTGAAGCAGAGGCCATCTATTTCAATTTTCTGTGGGAGTTTGTACATGAATAGGTGTTAGACTTTGTCAAAACCTTTTCTACATCAATTGAAATGATCATGTGATTTTTGGATTTGGCTCTATTGATATAGTGTATTAATCATTTATAGATTTGCAAATATTGAACCATACTTGCATCCCTGGGATGAATACTACCTGGGCATAGTGTATACTCTTCTTGATGATTTGCTGTATTCTATAGCTAGGATTTTATTGAAGATTTTTTGCATCTATGTT
This sequence comes from Ctenomys sociabilis, assembly GCA_004027165.1. Lineage (NCBI taxonomy): Eukaryota > Metazoa > Chordata > Mammalia > Rodentia > Ctenomyidae > Ctenomys > Ctenomys sociabilis. The sequence goes on from PVKA01054739.1 coordinate 9,247, forward strand.
CATGAGGGAAATTGGCCTGTAGTTCTCTTTTTTAGTTGCGACTTTCCCTGGTTTTGGTATGAGTATAATACTTGCCTCAAGGAATGATTTTGAGTGGACTGTGTTCTTTCAATTTCATTGAAGAGTTTGAGTAGTATAGGGATTATATCTTCTGTAAATTTCTTGTAGAATTCAGCTGTGAACCCATCAAGATCTGGACTTTTCTTTGTTGGTAGTTTTTTTTTTTTTTAATTACATTTCATATTTCCTTGGCTGTTTTTGGGTTATTGAGAGTTATATCTTCTTGAGTCAGTTTTGGTATTTTGTACCTTTCTAGGAATCTGCCTATTTATTTTGTGTCTTCCATTTTGTGAGAGTAAAGGTTCTCAAAGTAGCTATTGACAATCTTCTTTATTTCCACTGGCTCTGTGGTAGTTACACCCTTTTCATTCCTTATTGCTTATATTTGAATTTTTTCTTCCCTCTTTTTGATGAGGTTAGCTAGGGATTTATCAATTTTATTTACTCTTTCAAAGAACCAGCTTTTTGATTCATTAATTCTTTGACCAGTTTTCTTCATCTCAATTGAATTAATTTCTGCTCTAATCTTTATGATTTCTTCCCATCTTTGGGCTCTGGGTTTGGTTTGCTCTTCCTTTCCTAGATGTTGGAGGTGGAACATTAGGGTGTTTATTTGTTTCCATTCTGTTTTCCTAATATGTGAATTCATAGCCATAAATTTCCCTCTGAGAACTGCCTTCATTGCATTCCATAAATTCCGATTAGTTGTGCTTGAATTTTCATTGAATTGTAGATATTGTTGAATTTCTTGTTTAATTTCTTGACCCATTGATTACTGAGTAGGGTGTTGTTTAATTTCCATGTATTTATGGTGCTTTTCAGTTTTCCTGTCTCATTTATTTTCAGTCTCATTGCACTGTGGTCAGATAATGTACAAGGCATAATTTCTCTTTTCTTGCATCTTCTTAGGATGACCTATGGACCAGCATATGGTCTATTTTAGAAAATCACCCATGTGCAGCTGAAAGAAAAAATGTATATTCAGTAGTCATTGGGTAGAACACTCCATATATGTCCACTAAGTCCATTTATTCCATGCTCTGGTTCAGTTTTGCTACTTCTTTGCTAATTTTTTTGTCTGGTTGACCTAACTTTTTGGGATAAGGGGTATTAAGGTCTCCTGTTAAGATTGTGGTATTGGATATTAGATTTTTCATGTCCATTAAGATTTGTCTTATATAGTTGCGTGCTCCCATGTTTGGTGCATACATATTTATGAGTGTTTCCTGGTCCTCTTGAATTTTTCCCCTAACCAGTATGTACTGGCCTTTTTTATTTTGTTTGATCATTCTTGGTTTGAAGTTGAGACTGCCTGTGACCAGG
>PVKA01054740.1:0-10629 GCA_004027165.1 Ctenomys sociabilis
TTGTGTAGCAACATGAGTTCATAAGAGTTTGAAGTTTATTTGAAAAGTGAAAGGTGAATAAATATGCCGGGTCAGAGTAAGCACATTTGGTCTTTCATCCTGGACCTTTAACTATCTCCTGACACCATATTTTGTGTGAGAAGCCACAAGTACAATCAACTTTCATCGTCTTAATTTCCTGCAATATATTTGGGGTGAGTGTAAGCTCATCACTTGTGTGGATATGGGCTCTGAGTGGGAGCCATAATTTCCAATGCACCAATAATCTGCAAATCCACATTGGTAGAAATTAGTCTCACTATTCTCTATTTTGTGTAGCTTCAGCATTTCCCAAAGGTGTACACTGCAAAGTTTTTGGACAAATAAATCTGAAGAACATGCTAGCACACGCCTCTAATCTTAGCACTCACTATGTGCAGGCAAAAGGGTCTCAGTGAGTTCACATCCTGCATGCGCTACACAATATATTCAAGCTCATGAAAACCATAGTGAGACTGTCTCTCTCTTGAAATAAAAGTAACAAATCAAGAGAAAGGAGAGAAATATAGAAAAACAAAGGTATGAAGGGAAGAATGAATCAATTATAAACAGGTGAAAGAGACAAATGGTCCCAAACCACTTCATGAAACTGGTGATGACAAATAAAAGTATGATAAGCTTTGTCTTTAGCCTTTAAATTCCCATTCCTTATACTGTCAACAGCTTCTATCTTCATCACCTCAGTAATTTGTTTTTAACAAATACACATAAACCTATGAATTGTACACATTAAAGGAGACACTTTGTTGTTTTGATGCATTATTTATTGCATAATTTTTAACTCCAGTGAAACCTATCGCCGTTGATATTCATGCTGGTTAGTTGGCAGAAACTTATATCTACTGGAAATGTAGTGAGTTATACATCGATACTGTAACACAGCACAGTCATCAGTAGCCAAAACAGTGTACTTGAGATATTTCAGTTTCTACAAAACCACACCGTAGTTCCTTTAGAGCACCCTATCCTGAGTCCTTACCTAGACTTCCTTGTTGCCTGGCGACCATGATTATGCCTGCTACTTCTTTTCTACCAACTCTTGAGAGTCTACATTTAATGCGATCATGCAGTTTGGTCCCTGGGAATACAAAATATTTCCTTTGGTAAAATTATCTCCTGTTCCATCCCTGTTGCAAAGGGCATTATTTAATTCTTTGTGTATAGCTTAATTCTATCTGATTTTGTACCTGTACCATACTAGTTTTTGCTTTCATGAGCCGGTGAACATTTAGATCATTTCAATGTGTTAGCTATTGTGAACACTGATGCAATTATGTGTGATAATATAACACTGAATACTAATATGCTAAACATCTATAATTTGTCAATTAAAACTTGAAAATAGCCGGGCGTGGTGGCGCATGCCTGTAATCCCAGCACTCGGGAGGCTGAGGCAGGAGGATTGTTGTGAGTTCGAGACCAGCCTGAGCTACAAAGTGAGCTTAAGGCCAGCCTGAACTGCACAGTGAGACCCTGTCTCAAAAAATACAAAAAAAAAAAAACTTGAAAATAGTGCTGCAGTGAATGTGTGAATGAAACTGTCTTCTTTCTGTTCATTTCATTCCCTTCGACTACATATCTAGTAGAAATTTCTGTATGCTACAGTAATTACACCTTTAATACTTTGTGGAATCTTTGTATAGTTTCCTTTGACTCTTGAAATATAAACATATCCAAGAGTGTGCAAGGGATTCTTTTCACAGGATTTGGTCAAGGTTTCATATCAGTGAAATTCGTGTCATGAGACATTATGTCATGCCAATTACTTAATTTTTCGCTATTTCAGTCTCTTTATTATCCAAAGTATGAAAACTGTTGTTATTAACTTATAATTCTCCACGTATTTTTAAAATGATCAGAAAGATAAAGAACGCCTATGATAACTAGGCGTGATGGTGGATACCTATATTGATAATACTCTGGGAAGCTGAAGCAGAGGAATACAAGTTGGAGCCCAGCATGGTCAATTCTCTGTATCATATTTTTAAAAAAAGGACTTGGGATGTATCTCAGGGCAAAGAATCTGTTTATAATACCCTGTATTACAAGGAAAGAGGGAAGGAAGGAAGGAAGGAAGGAAGGAAGGAAGGAAGGAAGGAAGGAAGGAAGGAAAAAGTTAAAAAGAACACAGAAAAACAGGAGAATGAAGTAAAAAAAAAAAAAGCTAGAGAAAGAAAAAACAGAGGGAGAGGGCAAGAAAATGATGGACATAGGTAGAAAGGCAATAAATCATATGCATAAAATGCAATAAATTATTTAGATATGAATGTGCATGCAATACTCAAGAACAACTTTCTCTTTTATTAGTAAATGACAGTTTTACTTTTGAAGTGCGTACAGCAGGGTTTTGAGGATTGTACATTTCTGGCAGCTTCCACCAGCCTTAGACAGCAGCTCGAATCAAACATACAAACAACAGGACACAAATCCTAAGTTTTCTATAAATAAACATTTCACTGTATTCGAAGGAACACCGAAACATGGAACATTGCTTAACTGATTTTAATAACATGACATCAAGCCCCTAAAATTGACACAACCATGCAACATACACAGCTGAATACTAACTTCCTTTAAAAGTATAAAATAAGCTATCACCCCAGTGCTGATAGTGTGTGAGACAGGTTCTGTGATCCCCTGCACATTAGGGACCTCTCCAGATCAAGCCCAGATGCACCCATGAATGAGACTTCACACTGCACTCTCAGGACCCCACAATCCCTCTGGAGCCATCCCAAGCCCATGGTTTGACTAAGAACTTCCATCATGCTCTCAGGATCCCTCTAGACCAAACGCAAGCCCAGTCCAGGCAAATGAGTGGGAGAGCTTCTGCACTCCCCTATGACCACAGGACCTCTCTAGAGCTAGCCTACGCCCACTGCATTGAATGAGTTCTTCCACTGCACTCTCTGGATACCCTCCATGCCTCCAGAGCTGTCGCAAGCTTGCTGCATGAGTGAAAACTTCCACCCCACTTCTGGAAACCCTCTAGACAAAGCCAAGGCTGAAGCCTAGCAAGTCAGTGGGAGACCATTCACACTTTGCTGCAGCCCTTGGACATTCCAGACCCAGCCCAGGCCTGGCATAGAGAAATGATGTGAAATTCTGCAGCATAAATCCAGGCAGAAAGACCACGATCCAGAATCACCTTCCTAACCCAGGAGCAGAACATCTTGCCAGAAAGGCACAACAGTTTCACTTCCAAGGGCTTCAGCAGGAAAGACCTAAATCCAGCAGTCAGACCCAAGACAGGAATACCTCGAGGAAATCAAACTACGTAGATCTGCACCCGAATGGCAGGAGATGCTACGGTTATACTGCACCAAAGCTCTACACCATATGTCAGAGGTCAGTGCTATACAAAATGACAAAGAGAAGGAGAAAACTGCAAACTCAGGCCTCAAGGCCAACCAGAACTAGTGCACAGGTCACCAGCACAGAAGTTTGAGAATCCCACAGTGGAAATATCTCAATCATTAGCATCTGAGGGGAAAGAACAACAGCAGAAAGGTATAGAGGAACTCATGTCAGAAATAACCTCTGAAATGAAAAAGGAAATCCCTGAGTTAATAGGGTCTGAATTGAAGAATCAAATGTAGAAGCACATAGAGGAAATAAGAAAAGAAATAATCACTGTAGTGAAAGAATTAATGACTGTTTCTCAAGAAGAAACTGATGAAAAAATAAAGATTAGAAAGAAGCTTAATTCCATCATTGAGCAATACAGCAAAGAAAATAATCATATGAAGCAAAGTGAAAGAGGTATGGAGGAACTCAAAATCTCAATCACAAGCTTAGAAAGCCATTTGAGTGAAAGTAAAGATAGATTTCACATCTCGAAGACACCATGGAAGCTACTGAAAATGCAATAAAACATTTGTTAAGAACGACTATGATGCAGAAAAAAACAATTCATCAGCTGCAAGACGATGCAAAGATGAACAACATGAGACTAATAGGCTTCAATCAGAAAGAAGGAGTTAATACAAATGAAATACAAAGAATATGGGCAAAGCCGGGCGTGGTGGCGCATGCCTGTAATCCCAGCACTCGGGAGGCTGAGGCAGGAGGATTGTTGTGAGTTCGAGACCAGCCTGAGCTACAAAGTGAGCTTAAGGACAGCCTGAACTGCATAGTGAGACCCTGTCTCAAAAAGACAAAAAAAATAAAAAATAAAAAATAAAAACAAAGAATATGGGCAAAAGTAATAGCAGAAAACTTCCCAAACTTAAGGAAAAACTCTGACGTTCAGTTAACCAAAGCATACAGAACTCCAAATAACTTCAGTTTAATGAAAAACACACTGAGAAATATAATAGTCAAGATCCCAGAAATCCAACACAAGAACAATATGCTAACAGAAGATATAGAAAATATATCACATAGAAAAGAAAACCAAGCAGAACATGGGTAGTGTTTTCTTCACAAAGCATGAGGGCAAGAGAATGGAGCACAGTACATCAAGTCCTCTATAAAAACACATTCAAACCCAAGATACTAAACTCTTCAAAATTCTCTTTCAAGTTTAATGGAGAAGTGAAAAACTTCCATGACAAAAAAGAAATAAATATCATGATGACAAAGCCAACGCTACACAGACTACTAAATGATGTCTGAAAGAGGAACCAAAATGATCACAATTCCATGAATGAGAACAGAAGGAACCCATTAAATAGGGCAAACAATTAAAACCAGGAGAAACAGGAGTAAACAACAGCACATAAATAACATGTCAAGCTTAAGTCAATATATTTCAATTCTAACCATCAGTTTAAATTGACTCAGTTCATCAATTAACAGAAATAGACTGGCACAATGGATTAAGGAACAAATCCAGCAATATGGTGTATACAAGAAAAACACTTAACTCAAAAAGAAATTCACAGGTTTAAAGGATAGAAAACAAGATTACATGCTTCAGCAACTAAGAAAAAAAGCAGAGGTAGCAATCCTTTTCTCAGACAGTCTCAACTTCAAACCAAGAACGATCAAATGAAATTTTTAAAAGGCCACTATATACTGGTTAGGGGAAAAATTCAAGAGGAAGAATAACACTCATACATATGTATGCACGAAAAATGGAAGCAAACAACTATATAAGACAAATTATATGGGATATGAAAAATCTAATATAAAAAAACCACAATCTTGACAGAAGAGCTTAAAACACCCTTACCTCAAAAAGATAGGTCAAACAGGCAACTTCATAGGAGCAAACTCACACATTATGAAAACAGAACAGGAACAAATAAATACCCTATTGATGCACCTCCAACATATAGAAAAGGAAGAGCAATTAATTCATTTGAGATGCAGAAAACATTTCAAAGAATTAAGGAATCAAAAAGCTAGTTCTCTGAAAGATTAAATAAAATTGATAAGCCTGATCATCATCAAAAAGCGGAAAGAAAAAATTCAAATACAAGCAATAAGGAATGAAAAGGGTTTAATTACCACAGACTCAGTGGGAACTCAGAAAACTGTCAATAGCTATTTTGAGAATCTTTACTCTCACAGAGTAAAAGAAACATAAAATGACAGATTCCTAGAAAGGTACAAATTACAAAAACTAAATCAACAAGATAAAACACCTATTAATAAAGAAATAAAAGCCAATGAAATACAAAATGTAATTAAAAAAAAAAACCTACTTGCAAAGAAAACTCCAGTTCCTGATGGATTCACAGCTGAATTCTACAAAAATTTACAGAAGACATAAGTCCTATACTCCTCAAACACATTAAAGAAACAGAAAAGGAAGCAATCCTCTCAAAATTATTCCTGGAGGCAAGTATTACACTGATAACAAATCCAGGGAAAAGCTCAACTTAAAAAGAGAACTATAGGCCAATCTCTCTCATGAACATAGATACAAAACTTCTCAATAAAAAGCTAGCAAAGAGAATACAACAAATCATCAAGAAGATCATACACCATGGCCAGGTAGGATTCATCCCAGGGATGCAAGGATGGTTCATTTTTCGAATATCTATAAAAGTAGTGCACTATATCAATAGAGTCAAATCTAAAACCCACATGATCATTTTACTTGATGCAAGGAAAGCTTTTGACAAAGTCCAACACTCATTAATATCCAAAGTCCTACAGAAAATTGAAATAGAAGACCTCTAATTCAATTTGATAAAACTGTCTATGCCGAACTAATAGCTAATATAATTCTAAATGGGTGAAAACTGAAATCTTTTACTCTTAGATCTGGTACAAGGATGTGCTCTATCACACTTCCTATTCAACATAGTTTTGTAATCATTAGCCACAGCCATTAGAAATGAGGGAGAAATAAAAGGAATAGGAATAGTTAAAGAAGAAGTTAACCTATCACTATTACAGATTATATGATCCGTTACTTGGAAGACCCAAAACACTTCTCAACGCAGCAAAAGTTCAACAGCATAGCAGGATACAAAGTCAATACCCAAAAATCAATAGCACTCCTCTACACAGATAACAAACCACAGAGAGGGAAACTATAGAAACAATGACCTTTACAATATCAGCGCAGAAAATGAAATACCTTGGAATTCACTTAACCTAAGAAATCAAAGATCTTTTCATGGAAAATTACAGTACCCTAAGAAAAGAGATTGTAGAGGATTTCACAAAATGGAAAGATATTCCCTGTTCCTGGATAGGAAGAACCAACATAGTGAAGATGGCCATACTCCCAAAATTGTTGTACAGATTTAATGCAATCCCTATCAAAGTGCCCCTAACATACCTCCCAGACCTAGAGGAATAATTCCTAAAATGTATTTGGAACCAGAAAAGACCTAGAATAGAAAAGGCAATCCTGGCCAACAAAAAAGGCAGGAGGCATCACAATTCCTGACTTGAAATTATACTACAAAGATACTGTGATTAAATCAACATGGTATTGGCAAACAAATAGACCTGAGGATCAATTAAATAGATTATAAGATGCAGCGGCCTCTACAAACACACGCAGCCACCTGATCTTTGACAAAGGGGCCAAACACACTTCCTGAAAGAAAGATAGTTTCTTTAACAAATGGTGCTGGAAAAACTGGCTTTCTACATGCTGAAAACTAAAACTTGACCCAGGTTTATCACATGCACTAAGCTAAAGTCAAAATGGATTAAAGATCTAACATTAAAACAGAAACAATCAATCTCCTGAAAGAGAAAGTAGGAGGAACTCTTGAAGATATAGGGGTACACAAATAGTTGATGAGCAAACATTTGTTTGAACAGGAAACACTTGAAAGAATTAACAACTGGGACCACCTTTCATTGAGAAGTTTTTGCATATCAAAAGAAATTATCAACAAAGTGAAAAGACAACCTAGAAATTTCAAAAGAATATTAACTAATGAACATTCAGACAAAGGTCTGCTCTCTAGAATTTATAAAGAACTAAGTTACATTAGGGCCCTAAAGTTTAAAGACCCAGTACAGAAATTTACATCTGAGATGAATACACACTTCTCACAGAACTAAATAAAAGAAACGAATAAATATATCAAGAAATGCTCCACATCGCTAGCCATCCGTGAAACTCAAGTTAAACCAATACTGAGATACCATCTCACCTCAGAAAACATAGCTATGATAAAGAAATCAATCAAAAACAAATGATGGAGAAAATGTGGGAAAAAGGGAACCCTTTTCCACTGCTGGTGGAAATGCATACTCGTGCAACTATTGTGGAGATAAGTGTGGAGGCTCCTCACAAAACTAGGACTGGAAATTCCATCCAAGCCAGCTATTGCCCTACTGGGAATTTTCCCAGAGAAACTGAAAACATATCATAGGGATATATGTGTATGTATGTTTATACCAACACAATTTGTGATAGCCAAATCTTGGTAACAACCAAGATGCCCGTCACATGAGAAATGGTTAAAAAAGATGTGGTATTTTCATACAATGGAGTATACCCAGCTGTAAAGAATGATAAACTTCAAGCATTTATATTTAAGTACATGCCACTTGAACATATACTCATAAGTGAAGTAAACCAGACACACATGTGCACATATCATATGGTCTCGCTATTATAAGAAATCAAAACAAATAGAAACAGAAAGGTATAATAACAATTAAAAGGAATTTAGTGAGATAGGGTAAACTAAACTGCATACGTTTCAGAGTAATAAGAAGCTTCTCTTCTGGATGGTTAACAACCTAAGTTTAAAGATCAAAAATTGGAGAAATGGAAGAGTTGCAAAGTCACCCAACATTTTAGCCATATCCTTTCATGGTCAGTGAAGACTCAGGACATAGGAGAAGCGGTACTGTAACATCATGGAACTCAGTTGTGGCCCAAATTTTCTGATCAAGGAGATTATGAAGCCACATAGTAATATGATCAATGGTTGATAGTGTGCCTAAGAAGAGTCACATTGAGAGAAAACTTTCTCAGGGGCTTTCACAGAGAGCAAATTGGTCAAGCAATGACCGTGACTCTTCCACATGACTGACACTGCAAAAGGATCTACAAAGTGAGGTACAGGGTTACAGGATAAGCACTGAGGAGGCTTGAATGACCTCATCAGATAAAAAAGATACATTTTTATTATATAGCTCTAACTTTATCTCAGTCTTAATCATCCAGCAGAAAAGTATAAAAATGAGGTATACAAAATAAAATCATAATATGCTCAGCTGTAAATGGCTCCAGTCAACATCATCATCAGATAACCCAGTACTACTGTGGACTGCTGGATGGTGTTGTGTTGTTTTGCTAAATTCAAGCACCTATAATGATTTATGACAATAGAATACCCATCTTTGACAGGAATAAACAAAAAAGGGGGTATACAAAGGATGAACCATTCTATGTTTGTATTAACACTAGTTAGGATAAATATGCAGTACTTTCAAGTTAATTCTATTATGAGAAGAAAGATTTGCACTAATAGTGTTTGGATAGGATATCCTGTCTGCTTCTGCTACTATGGATAACCACTAGGAAGATAACAATTTAAAAAGTATTAATTATTGAAACTTACTATAACACAGCTTTTAAAAAAGAAGTATATAGCTACCTTCTCTTAATTCGTTGAAAAGAGGCATCCACTGTAATAGTGTTTGTAAGTAGAATACCATGTATGCACCTTGTATAACAAAAAGCCACTATGAAAACCATGTGCAATGTATTAATTATTGAATCTGTTCAACTAATTTGATTAGAAATTGTCTCATTGCTACTTGTTCCTCAATAAAATTATGGAAAATTAAAAAACTAGTCAACAGCTTTTGAAGGCCGAAAATAAACGGCTATTCCCCTACTAGAAAAGTTTCCAGAGTATGTGAAAACATCATACCATAGTAATGCATGTGTACCTAGGTTCATAGCACCACAATTTCTGATAGCCAAATCTCTTTTTTTGAATTTTTGTTTTATTGAAGTACAAATATCAATGAGATAGTTTTAAGATACCTTGACAAGATGGCTTTGATAAATTAATACATTGCAAACTGTTTTCATAATGTTTTGGTATTATACAAGGTACATAAACGATATTATATTTATAGACATTATTACACCGTATGTCTCTTATCAGTAAATAAAGAAAGTGTAGCTGTTTGCATATCTTATTTTTTATACCTGAATTACAACAAAGATTCAATAATTAATACTTTCTACCTTGTTGTTTTCCTAGTGGTTGTCCATAGTACTCAAACCCGACATAATATCCTGTCCAAGCACCATTAGTGCAAATCTTGCCCCTCATAGAATTATGTAGAAGCACAGCGTTATCTATCCCAACTGTACTGTCCATACACACACATCATGATTCTTCCTTTTTATACCCCTTCCTTTGTCTACACCTGTCAAAGATGGGCACTCCATTGTCATTCAACTAACTTTTTTTTTTTCAATAAACTTAGGTGCTTGAACTCGACAACACAGTCCTACACAGTCCAGCATTCCACAACAATGGTGAGTTATCAGAAGAAGTTGTCGACCATAGCCATTTACACCTCAATTTAATATTATGCCCCTGCAATGTATACTTCATTTTTATACTTTTCTGCTGGATGGTTAAGACCTAGATAGAGCAAGACTTATATACCAATACATGTACTTTGTGTTTCATATGAGGTTAGTAAAGTCTGCTCAGGGTTTATCTTGTAATTCTGTACCTTATTCTGTAGATCCTTTGTCTGTGTCATCCATGTGGATGAGTCACGGCCAATGCTTGACCAGTTTGCTCTCTGTGAGAGCCTGAGAGAAAGTGTTCTCTCCATATGTCTCTCCCCAGGCACACTATAGAACTTTGATCTCTTTCCTCTGTGGCTCCATAATCTCCTTGTTCAGAAAATTTGGAGCTCAACTGAGTTTCATGATATTGCAGTACAGGTTCGCTTATGTCCTGAGTCTTCACTGACCTTGAAAGTCTAGGGCCAGAGCTCCTGAGACCGGCCAGAGACAGCGCGGCCGACTCCGCCGTCCTGCTCCATCCCGCCCGCCCCCGCCCAGCTCCTGAGACCGGCCAGAGACAGCGCGGCCGACTCCGCCGTCCTGCTCCATCCCGCCCGCCCCCGCCCAGCTCCTGAGACCCGCCAGAGACAGCGCGGCCAACTCTGCCGTCCTGCTCCATC
>PVKA01054741.1:0-10629 GCA_004027165.1 Ctenomys sociabilis
ACACCTTAACCATACAGAGTCGATGAATTAATACATTGCAAACTGTTTTCATAACGTTTTGGTACTGTACAAGGTGCATACATGAAATTATATTTACAGGTTTTTTTATAGCTGAATTATATCAAAGATTCAATAATTATTTACCTAGTGGATGACCATAGCACTAAAAGCCGACATAATATCCTGTCCAACCAACATTAGTGCAGATCTTGCCTCTCATAGAATTCATTGAAGAGTTTGTGGAGTGTGGGGATTATATCTTCTATAACTTTCTTGAAGAATTCTGTTGTGAATCGATCAGGACCTGGACTTTTCTTTGTCGGTAGGCTTTTTATTACATTTTGTATTTCGCTGGCTGTCATTGCCTTATTGAGAGTTGTTATATCTTCTTGATTCAGTTTTGGTAATTTGTACCTTTCGAAGAATCTGTCCATTTCTTCTGTGTCTTCTATTCTGTGAGTGTAAAGATTCTCAAAGTAACTATTGATAATTTTCTGAGTTTGCACTTTGTTGGTGGTGATTTTACCCTTTTCATTCCTTATCGCTTGTACTTGAATTTTCTTTTGCCTCCTTTTGATTAGGTTAGCAATAAGTTTATCAACTTTATTTAGTTTTTCACAGAACCAACTTTTTGATTTGTGGATTCTTTGAACTGTTTTTTTCATCTCAATTGAATTAATTTCTGCTCTAATCATTATGATTTCTCCCCATCTTTGCGCTCTGAGTTTTGTTTGCTCTTCTTTTTCTACTTGATGGAGGTGCGATATTAGGGTGCTCATTTGTTCCCTTTCTCTTTTCCTAATTTGTGAGTTCATAGCTATGATTTTCCCTCTAAGAACTGCTTTCATCACATCCCATAAATTCCAATAAGCTGTACTTGAATTTTCATTGAATTGTAGATATTGTTGAATTTCTTCTGCAACCCATTGATTGCTGAGTAGGGTGTTGTTTAGTTTCCATGAATTTAGTGGGTTTTTCTGTTTTCTTTTTGCATTTATTCCAGTTTCATTGCATTGTGGTCAGATAGTATGCATGGGATAATTTCTATTTTCTTGCATATACTTATGCATGACCTCTGGACTACTATGTCATCTATTTTACAAAATGACCCGTGTACAGCTGAAAAAAAATCTGTGGTTCGGTGGAACACTGTGTATGTCCACCAGGTCCATTTGTTCCAAGCTCTGGTTCAGTTCTGCTACTTCCTTGCTAATTTTTTACCTGGTTGACCTATCTTTTTGAGATAAGGGTGTGTTAAGGTCTCCTGTTAAGATTGTGTTCTTAGACATGAAGTTTTTCATGTCCCTTAAGATTTGTCTTACATAGTTGGGTGCTCCTGTGTTTCGTGCATAAATATTTATGAGTGTTACTTCTTGCTCTTGAATTTTTCCCCTGACCAATATAAAGTGGCCTTCTTTGTGTCGCTTCATCATTCTTGGTTTGAAGTTGAGACTGTCTGAGAACCGAATTGCTACTCTTGCTTTTTCTGAGGCACTGGGGCATCTAGTATTGTTTTCCATCCTTTGACTTTGAGGCTATGAATGTCCTTTTCAGTCAAGTGTGTTTCTTGTATACAGTATATTGTTGGATTTTGTTTCCTAATCCACTGTGCCAGTCTGTTTCTCTTAGTTGGAGAGTTGAGTCCATTTACATTGATGGTTATAATTGAAATGTGCTGACTTATGTTTGTCATGATATTTACCTGGTGTTGTTTATTCCTTTGTAACCTGGGTTTAATTGTCTGTCCTGTTTAGTGGGCTCCTTCCATTCTCAATCCTGGAGTTTTGGTCATTGTGGTCTCTCTCTAGGACAGCTTTCAGCATCCTGTGGATGGCTTTGTCATCATGAAGTTCTTTGTCATGAAAGTATTTCACTTCTCCATCAAACTTGAAAGAGAGTTTTGCAGGGTATAATAGTCTGGGCTGGAATTTGTTTTCGTGTAGGACTTGAAGAACTCTGCTCCATGCTCTCCTTGCCTTCATTGTTTGTGTAGAGAAGTTGGCTGTAATTCTGATGGGTTTTCCTTTGAATGTGAGCTCCTTCTTCTCTCTAGCAGCTTTCAGTATATTATTTTTGTGTTGGATTTCTGGGATCTTAACTATTATATGTCTCAGTGTGTTTCTACTTGGCTTGAGGTTATTTGGTGTTCTGTATGCTTCGGTGACCTGAATGTTGGATTGTTTCCCCATATTTGGGAAGTTTTCTGTGATTATTTCCCCCAAAATTCTTTTTTTGTCATTTGTATTGACTCTTTCATTCTCATTGATACCAACTATTCTCTCATTGTTCATCCTGGTGTCATCTTGCAGGTGATGGATTATTTTGTCCTGCATTCTCGTTGTTTTTAAGAGATTCTTTCTCACCTTTTTACTAGCTTCTGGGCATCTTCAAGATCTGAAACTCAGTCTTCACTTTCACTCAAACGATTTTGTAGACTCATGAATGATATTTTAAGTTCTTCTATATCTCTTTGACTGTGTTTCATGTGATCTATTTCTTTTCTGTATTGCTCATTTAAGGAATCCATCATATTTCTGATCTCCTCAATTTTTTTATTCATGTCTTCTTTAGAGGTAGTTATTAACTCTTTTTCTGCAGTGTTTCTTCCGGGTTGGGTTCCCTTTGTATATTTCTGGACTTGTTTCTATATTCAGATGCTATGATTTCAAAGAATTTTTTTTCAAAAAAGTCTTTTTTGATTTCAGAAATTATTTCTGCTTTGAGTTCCTCATGATCTTTCTGTTGTTGTTTGCTTGCCTCAGATGCTGTTAATTCATACATTTCAGTTCAAATAGTGCTCTCTGCACTTGTTCTGGGTGAGCGTTGTTTTTCCACCCAATGTTTCTGGAATTGATTCTTCATTTCAGATACTATGTATTGAGATATTTCTTTTCTGATTTGGAGAATTAAAAAAAAATAATTTGGGGAATTGCTTCCCGTTTTATTTCCTCTATAGCTTTCTGCTGTTGTTCCTTTGCTGCTGTATCTGTTATTTCATTCATTGCAACTAAGCTACTGTCCTCTGCCTCTACTGGTGGACTCGATTTGTGGGATTGTTTTATCCCCTTCTCTTTGTCATTTTGTATTGCACTGACCTTTGACCTTTGGTGTAGAGCTTTGGTGCACCTACAACCCTAGCTTGTTATGGGATTCAGGCGCAAGTCAATTGAGTTTGAGATTATCCAGGTATGACTATCCTGGATCTAGCTGTTGTGTTCAGTTCCTTTTTGGTGCAGCTCCTTTGGTTCCCCTCTGCTAGTTCCCTGTTCAGGCGAGCACGAACTGAACTGGGATGCAGAGCAAGTGATGAATATTCCCCCTCACTTGGCTGGCTTTGGGGCGAGGATCCGGAAATTTGCCAGGGTCAGTCCTCCTGTGTCAGGCAGATCATTCCTCAGGTGGGCTGGCCTGGGCTTTGGTGGGTCTTCTGGGCTCACAAAAGGATAGTGGATGATCTTATTCACCAAGTAGGCTGTACTGGGTCAGCCAGTCTGTGCTGGATCCAGGTCTACAGTCTGGAACCCAAGAAAGCTGGGAAACGTCCCTCCAGTGGAGCGGGTCTGGAGCCCTCACTCACAGGCCAGGCTGAGCTAGGTTTTGGGCCATTGCATGGGACCGGGAATTGCTGAGATATGTCCCTCCAGCGTGGCAGGCTTGGAGTTCTCACTCCAGTCCAACCTGCACTGGGTCTGGCACCATGGGGTAGGACCGGAAATCGCTGGGAAATGTTTCTCTGGTGCGGTGGGCCTGGAGCTCTCACCCAGCCATGGGGGGGTGAGGGGTGTAAGGAATCCCTGGGAAGTGTCTCTCCAGCACAGCATGCCTGGAGTTCTACACTCACTGAACTTTGATGCCCAGGGAGTTGGGAAAATTCCCACTCGCTCAGCGGGCTTCAGGGCAGGGGATCCATGGAGGTGCTGGTGAGTGGGTCCTGAGGTTTCAGGCCGGTCACTGGCTTGGAGTGCTTGGGTGGCGGAGATCTGGGTAGCACGCGTGGCATGAAGCCAATGGCTCTCCCTCAGACTCACCACACAGTCATTGATCTGGGAAGCCTGGTGTGTCATGCAAATTTCTACTCACTGGAAGAGCTTGGGGCAGGATCCAGGAGGCCACCAGAGTAAGCTGCTGTCTCAGGCCGTTCTCTGGCTGGGCAGCATGGGCAGGATCGAGTAGGCTTCTGAAGTCGGCCACACTGTTTCGGGCCACTTTCTGGGGCTGGGCAACATGGACAGGATCAAGGAGGCTGCTGGAGTCGGTGCACTGTCTCGGAAAGTCTCTGGGGCTGGGTGGGCATGGTCGGGATCGAGGAAGATGGCGGAGTGGGCCACGCTATCTCTGGCCATCTCTGGGGCTGGGCGTCGTGGGTGGGATCGAGGAGCCCTGTCAGCTTCTTGTACTATGGACAACCACTAGGAAGATAATAATGTAAATAGTATGAATTATTGAAACTGTACTACAATTCAGCTTTTAAAAAAGCTAAGTATACAGCTACATTCTATTAATTCATTGATTAAAGGCATCTGCTCTAATAGTGTTTGTAAATAGAATATCATTGCAACAAAAAAACATTACGAAAACAATATGCAATGTATTGATTATTGAATCTGTTCTGCTAATTTGATTTGAAACTCTCACTGCTATTTTTTCTTCATTAAACTTATAGACAGAAACTTAGGTTATAAGTCGACAATATGATTGGAAATAAACTCTTCTTTGCTTTCCTTTCTAGAGCAGCAGAGTAAACCAAAAAAGAATATTGTCTTCCAAAAAGCTTCATTAAGGAAAGATAACAAAAGAGATAGGAAATGTCAGGGATCCATTTGAAGTTAGTGAGAGGGAATACAGATGAGTTGTGAAACTTTTAAATGCAAGGAAAAGTGGGGGGCAGGGTGATGGCTAAGTGGAATAAGTGCTTCCCTGGCAAGCGCAAGGGCCTTAGTTCAATCCCCAGTTCCCCCCCCCCAAAAAAAAGGAAAAAGGTAGGAGGGGAGGAGGATAACTAAATTTAGGATATGACAGGTCACTAGGTATTATAAAAATTGAAGGAAGAGAAGCTATGATACTATAGACTATGTTGTAGAAGAAAGAATGTAGGTGACAGGCTAATGAGAGAAAATGTAGTGCAAAGTCAGTGGATTGGAAATATAATCTAAAACAGAGTAACTACAGTAATTCAGGCTGAGGTTTCTAAAGTAGGGCTAAAAGGACAGTCAATATTTTGGCCCTAGCCTTGAAAGGTCAATGAGGACTCAGGACATAAGAGAACCTCTATTGTAACATCCTGTAACTTAGTGGTGTCCCAAATTTTCTGTCCAAGGAAATTATGGGTCCACAGAGGAAAGTGATTCATGATGTAGAGTGGCCCTACGTATAGTCACATGGAGAGAAAACATTACCTCAGGCTTTTACAAAGAGCAAATTCTTCAAGCAATGGCTGGGCCTCATCTAGATGGTTGACACTGATAAAAGATCTACAAACTGCTCTACATGGTTTCATAGTAAATCCTGAGGAGATTTGACTGATTTTTTCAGATACAAAAGAGGTTTCTAATTATAACAGAATTTCTTCAAAGATTCCCCATGGCAAATAAAGCTCTGTCACATTTGACAGAAAAATGTCAAAGACCTCAAGAATGGTGAAAGAAATGGAAAGAATGAGAGTAAATCATGAACTATATCTTCAATAAATGATGGTGATAAATAAATAACCTGTTAATTGGTAGGTAATATCAATAATGAGGAGTAGAGAGTTGGGGATTTTGTGAGAAGCAAGAGCAATGATCATCACCAGGCGGTATATGTGGAAAAAGGCCAAAGAGTAGGAGTGAGAGGACTTTGACCATTTCAGTTACAGCAGGAACTTTGAGTATCAGTTATTCAATGAATTAGAGGAAAGATGTATATGTCTCGTTAAACGTGAATAGAGCAGTATGGTGACCAGAGGTCAGGGCAGCTTTGGAGAGGAAGCACACTGAGATTACTTCTGACAGTCTCTTAGAGAAGGATATTCAGTTATGATTGAGGTCCAGAGTATTTCATTCAATGTTAGCCTTCTTATCTGAGATAGCCACATTTGTGGAGCACACTGAGCAATATTAGTGCCACTCATACAGGAAATCCATAGTGAAAGGTCCACAACATCCAGTGTAATAGTCCTTCAAGGCTGACACAGTGGGATATGTTTGGTGGTCCCAAAAGGAAAATTTTTGTTTAATCATGCCTACTCTGGGAAGCTGAATTGACTGACAAATCATATAAATGAAGGGAAATTTCTAATCTAGACTAGAAGTCCTCAAGGTTTAGCCTCAGGTCAGTAGCATTAGTAGCCCTTTTAAAATTGTTAAATATGAAAAAAATTACTAAGGCTGAAGTTCCAGATCTGTATTCCCAAATGTCTTTTTTTGAACAAACAGTACAGAGATTAGGAAAGAATCAGTACAGGGAGAGGTAAGGATGATTCTGTGCCCATGGCATAAGTAATATCACCAACTATTTTTAAGAAGAGATGGCCCTAGATGCAGCCCCGGTCTCACATGCTGAGTTCAGTTCTAAACTAAAGCATTCTGAATGCCATTAAAGTGCAAAGATTCCACAGTTTGTTAGCTTTTTAGCAGAGCTATTCCAAGTTTATACAAATCTAAAGGACAACCTTGACAATCGGCAAATCTTAAGTGAAGGAAGCACAATGTTCAGCTTTTGATGTAGTGAGAACCTCCCTATACAGATTAGAGTAGAAATCATGTCGAGATAATTATGTTCTTATTGGCCCACTTGTCCCTATTCTTAAAAATCCTAGTAAAAGACAATGAGGAGAGACTGAGACAGGGTTCATAGGGTGTACTATGAACAAAACAATTCTTGATCAAACCACATTATAAGTAAATTTCAGGTCTCACCTGGTAAATGTCTTGCAATAGCAGCAGCTTTTGCCTTTATTTTCATTTATATTAATAGAAATGCTACAGCAATTGTAATCCATGATCTTTATCTCAATCTCATAAAAGCTGTCTATGAGAAAATGAGAGCCAATATTATATACTAAATTGAAAAAGCAAGCTTCCACTCTAAAATCATGAACAAGGGTATCCACTATCACCACTTCTATTCAACAAAGTTGTGGAAACATTAGCCACAGCAATTAGATAAGGAAAATAAAAAGAACAAGGATAGGAAAAGAAATGAAATTATCATTGTTTGCAGATGATATGACATTTTACATAGAAGACCCAAAAACTCCATTAACAGACTTCAAGATTTACTAATAAAATTCAGTAGCATAGCTGCATACAAAGTCTAAAATCAAGACCCAGCACAGACTGCCCAGTGAGTAAGAACTTCCAGGCCCGCTGTACTAGAGAGACCTTTCCCAGGGTTCTCTGGTCCTGGCCCACGACCCCAGACCCAACACAGCCTGCCCTGTGAGTGAGAACATCCACCACTCTTTTGGGAGTCCTGCACACCCACCAAAGATCAGAGCTTCTGTTCTCTTCTGCACCCCCATACCCCTCCACACCCAGCCTAGGCCTGGCATACAGGCCTGAGGTAAAACTCTGCAGCTGAAGTCCCTGCACTGAGATTACGGTCAAAATCATGCAGGTAATCCAGAATCACAGCATCGTCAAAGGGGCACAACAGGTTCACCTCCAAGGACAGCAACAGGAAGGAGGCGAGCACAGCAGCCAGACCAAGCCAGGCAAAATTACATTAACTAGAACTTGGTGTAACAATACCCAAATTTCATAAGTTGCTAAGGTTAGAAATACACCAAAATGCTACACCAAAGGTCAGAGGTAAGAGTCATGATAAAAGCAAGGACCCAAATGTAATCTCAGGCCTCGAACTAATCAATGATAAATGCAGAGGACACTAGCTCAGCTAAAATGAACAAATTAAGAGTCAGAAGCAAGGAAACAACAGCAGAAAGGTACAGAAGAATTCAGACCAGAATTAATTCCTGAAATTTAAAAAGAAATTTTTGAATACATAGCATCACAAGTAATGAATCAAATACAGAAACATATGGGGGAAACCCAATGCCCACCCAGAATAAATACAGAGAACACTATTCCACCTGAAACATATGAATTAACAGCATCACAGGCAAAGAAACAACAGCAAAACGGTAAAGAGGAACTCAGAGGAGAAATAATTTCTTTTTTTTATTTTTTATTTTATTTTATTTTTGTTTTATTGAAGTACAAATATCAATGAGATAGTTTTAAGATACCTTGACAAGATGGATTTGATAAATTAATACATTGCAAACTGATTTCATAATGTTTTGGTATCATAGAAGGTACATACATGATATTGTACTTACAGACATTATTATACCATATGTCTCTTATCAGTAAATAGAGTGTAGTTGTTTGCATATCTTATTTTTTATACCTGAACTACATCAAAGATTCAATAATTTTTTTTATTTTTTTACTTTTTTATTTTATTGAAGTACAAATGTCAATCAGACAGTTTCAAGACACCTTAACCATACAGATTTGATAAATTGATACATTGCAAACTGTTTTTGTAACGTTTTGGTATTGTACAATATGAAAAAAAAATGCTCCACATCGCTAGCCATTCGTGAAATGCAAATAAAAACAACACTGAGATATCATCTCACTCCAGAAAGAATGGCTATCATAAAGGAAATCAACCAACAACAAATGTTGGAGAGGTTGTGGGGAAAAGGGAACACTTCTCCACTGCTGGTGGGAATGTAGACTGGTACAACCATTGTGGAGGTCAGTGTGGAGACTCCTCAAAAGAGTAGGACGAGAAATCCCATTCAAGCCGGCTATCCCCCTACTGAAAAATAATTTCTGAAATAAAAAAAGAAATCTTTGAAACCATAGCAACTGAAGTAGAGAATCAATTATGGAAATATATGGAGGAAACCCAATTTGGAAAAAACTATGCAAGAAAAATTAATAGCTACCTCTAAAGAAGACAGTGACAGAGACTTGATCAGAATCGTTTTGTCTCCATTTCTCGCGTCTCCTGAACTTTGTCCCCTTCCTCCATTCTCCACTCCTCTCCTAGGTGACCCTCATTGACATCTCTGCTGGACGGAACAAGTGGTGCCCAATGTGTGGGGCTCCCGGTATGGAGGATTCAGTGATGCAACCATCCAAGTGAGTACACAAGAGTGAAAGTAAAAGAGGCCAGAGTGAAAGTAAAAGAGTCCACAGTTGCCTGCTGCGATGTCTGAACCTTGGTAAGTGGACGGAACCCCTTTTTTCCCATGCCTTCAGACAATGGGACAGGCATTAAGTGAACATGAGATTTTTGTTGAAAGCTTAAGCAAAGCATTAAAGGCATGAGGAGTAAAGGTTAAAGTAAAACAATTATGTGAATATTTTCAGAGTCCAGAGTGTTTACCATCACACCATGGAACCCACATGTGAATATTTTCAGTTTATACATAAAGTGTGCCCTTGGTTCCCCTTTGAGGGAATGATCTACTCCACCCTCTCAGAAATTAAAGGAAAAAGGGGCGTCTTCTAACGTGATTAAGGGATTAAAAAATAAAGTTAATGACCTCTGGAAACAGATTCAATTGGAGAAACAGTGTTTTGACCTGGCCCAAGGGCTTGCAGTAATTCGCAGTAAGAGGGCTGACAACGAGGCATGCATCCTCCATTTCACTTCCTCATTCTTCTCGGCCAAATCCTAAGAACAAAACGGTGGGCATTTCCTGTAACTGAAACACAAAGGGCAGGAAATGAAGGGGAGCAACTTCAAACTATCAGAACTCACACCCCTTTTGACTTAAAATCTTTAAAAGAACTAAAGACCAGGGTCACACAATACGGCACCATGGCCTCTCATACACTCACTGTACTGGATTCCATGACTCAAGGATGGCTCATCCCTAAGGATTGGCATATGTTAGCCATGGCAACCTTGTTCAGTGGAGATTATTTGCTTTGGAAGCCCGAATATCAGGATAATTGTGAGTACACTGCTAAAAAGAATGCTGAGACCGGCAATGGCTAGACCTATGAGATGAGAACTTTCCCAGGGTTCTCTGGTCCTGGCCCACCACCCCAGACCCAACATAGCCTGCCCTATGAGTGAGAACATCCACCACCCTTTGGGGAGTCCTGCACACCCACCAAAGATCAGAGCTTCTGTTCTCTTCTGCACCCCCATACCCCTCCACACCCAGCCCAGGCCTGGCATACAGGCCTGAGGTAAAACTCAGGAAATTTCTCCAAAACAGAGGCACAATCTAGATATGATGCTGGGCTATTTTCTCAAATCCGGTTGGCAGCAACTAGGGCATGGAAGACATTGTCCTCCCATGGGGAGGCCACCTCCTCCTTCACTAAAATAAGACAGGGTCCGGAAGAACCCTTGGCAGATTTTGTTCATGGGCTGCTTCAAGCCGCCAAGAGGTTGTTTGGTAATGTGGAACAAAACTCTGACCTTGTCAGACAATTAGCTTTTGAAAATGCAAATACAGCCTGCCAAGCTGCCATTCGCCCCAATAGGTAAAGGTCTAACCTTGAGACATACATACGCCTCTGTGCAGAGATGGGACCAGCTTTATCAACAGGGCCTTGCTATGGCTGCCGCCCTACAAGGATACATAGTTAAACAATTTTTGTCTCAACAAAATAA
>PVKA01054742.1:0-10612 GCA_004027165.1 Ctenomys sociabilis
CTCATCATACCTGCAGCTTCTAGGTAATGAAAAGCACAGAAAAATCAATGCATTTCACAGCCGTGAACCCATTGCAACACTTTTGCACTAGAAGCAACACCATGGGAAAAAAAACATTACAACAAACAAGCATTCTGTTTAAGTCCACAGATGTTAGTGCTGACAGAAAGATGCTAGTGTGTATCCCTCTAGGACAAACTGTTGTTAACTTTGGGATGCAAAAGGTCCAGGGTAGAGCTTGCTAGCAGTTGCTCAGCTGCTTTCCCCTGGGGTCTGATCCAGTGGGGCTTCAGCCTGAGTTTTGCTGGAGTCACCTGGCAGTTAGGCCCTTGGCAGAACAAGAGGCCCTTGGTACCTGGAGTTCCGTGGGCCTACATCCATGCATTCAACCAAACACTAAAGATCAGATGCATTCAGGAAAGATGCTGTACAGCATGAACATGTACACATTTTTTCCTGCCATTGTTCCTAAACAATATAGGCTAATGACTATTTATATAAACTTTACATTGCATCAGGCATTCCAAGTAACAGAGACATGACTTAAAGAGCAATGTGCATAGACTATATGCAAATATTTTATAGTGTTCTAAAAGAGGCTTGCATATGGGGGTGGGGTGGAAGCAATCCCCCTCGAGGACAGGGGGACAACTATACTCTTAAGTCAGCCTCACTGTGGAAAAACACATGTTGCTGAATTTATGCACAGGGTCTGCCTCTGCAGTGTGGCCGCATGGTGCTTGCGCTCACTGAGCAACCACTGTTGCCTCTGGAGAGAGAGCTGGAGTGACACTTATGCCGCATGTCATCTCGTCTGCCTGATGAACTGAGAGCTGCTCCTGCAGAAGCTGAAAGCATGTTTATGGGCCTCATACTCTGCTAACTCAAGAGGTGCATCCTCCTACCATTACCCCCAGACCTCTTTTCAGCTAATCTTCTCTTTCAAAAAAAATCTTTATTTATTTGGTACAGGATCTCACTACTGTGAGCTCAGACTCATAACGATCCTCCTGTCTCAGCCTCCCTAGTGCTGGGATGACAGGCATGTGTCACCATGCCTGGTTTCCGTGGCTGTCTCGATGTGCCCAAGGCTCCACAGATTGAAGCTGGATCCTTGCACTTGCTATACAGGCACTGAGCTATCTCCCCAGCCCTCTGCTGATTTTCTAAGGCTGATTTTCTTGAGAATACCTACAATAAAACTGGTAGCACCTGTCTACCAATCAGTGTCAATCTGTTCTTGCAGAATAGGGGCAGCTGCATGTATTTCTTGAGGATCTTCCAAGTGGAAGGATTTTTCTTTACACTTTCAAGGATATTCCAAATTGTCAGATATGCTGGCACATGCCTATAATCCCAGCACTTGAGAGACTGAGGCAGGAGAATCGCCTCAAATTTGAGGCCAGCCCAAGTTACAAAGTGAGGCCAAGGCTGGGCTGTGAGGTCTTATCTTTTAAAAGACATTCAACACAATACTCTGGTTTGGAACCATAGTATGTCCGTCACTTTTTTGGTTACAGAAGCATCTGTGAATCGGGTATGATACACAAGCATTAGCCTGGCCGGCATGATGCTCCCAGGTCTCCAGGGATCAAATCCGGATCCTTGCACTTGCCATGCAGACACTTAGACAATTGGTTTTTCAATTGTTGTTTTATTCATTTACAGTGTAAAAGCCTGGCTACACTGCCCAGGCTAGCTTTGCATTCCTGGGCCCTAGAGAATTAAATTCCTTTTTTTCTCCCTTGAGGTACTTGGGCTCAGCACCTAGGGTTTCCAACATATTAAGCAAGTGCTGTATCACTGAGCTACCCCCAAGGCCTGCCTTAATTCTTGAGTATATTTTCACTACATATAAAATTCTGAATTGTGTTCGTATAGAACTTTAAAAATATTGTTTCACTGTCTTCTATCCTCCTTTGTTTGAGATGAAAAGTTGTTAGTTACTTGGTATATTGTTGTTCTCTTCTGTAAAGAGTCATTTTTCTTTTTCTTTTTTTAAATGTATTTAGTACAGGTCTTCAGACTATGTCCAGTCTCAATCTCTGTCTCAGCACACTTCAGGGGTGGGGCTGGCACGGCATGTCGGGAATTGAACCCCAGTCCCTGTGCTCTGCCTAAGCAGGTGCTTTAGTCTGCTGAGCTATCTGGCTGACCCTAATAGTCATTTTCTGTTATTTATTAGATAGGTTTTGCCCAGTACCTGTAGCTTTACTGTGTTGTGTTTGCTATATTGTTTTGTTTATTTTGCCTTGTTTTGTTTTTTAAGTCCAGTTTGGGATTTAAAAAATATATATATTCTCATATAAATATATGTCCATTTAAAAATTTGAGATTTTAAAAATTATTATTATAATACTGGGGATTGAACCAAGGGTCTTTGAACTGAGCTATATCCTAGCCTCCCTTCCTCCTCATTTGAAACAGCATTTTACTCACTTGCTCAGGCTGGGCTTGAATTTTTTATCTTCCTGCTTCAGCTTCCCGAGTAGCTGGGATTATAGATATGAACTACCATGCCAGGGCAAATTTTGAAAATGTTTATTTTTAAATTTTTAAAAATCTTTATTTATTTATTTGGTACAGGGTCTTGCTATGCAACATGGACTCGGGAGTGATCTTCCTGTCTCGGTCTCCCCAGCATTGGGAATCACAGGCATGCGTCACCACACCTGGTTTCAGTGGCCTGAATAGCATGTGGAACTAGGGATCAAACCCAGATCCTTGCGCTTGCCAGCAGGAGCTTAGACCAGTGAACTATCTCCCCAGCCCACTGAAAATGTTTTTATCATTGTGTTTTCAAGCATTTTTCTCTACCCTCATTCACTCTTACCTGCAGGGACTTCAGTTTGATGTACATGGTGGCTTTGGATATTGTCTCTGATCTCTGAAGCTTTCTTTTCAATTATTTCTATTTTTCATATTGGATTATTTCTGTTAGTCTAGCTTTAAGTTTATCTGATTATTTTAACATCTCCCTTCTGCTTAATATCATCTAGCAGCCAGGTACAATAGCACACACCTGTAATCCCAGCACTCTGGGAGGCTGAGGCAGGAGGATTGCCATGAGGTCAAGGCCAGCCTGGGCTTCATAGTGAGACCTTGTCTCAAAGAGAAAAAAAAAAAATTCACTTTACATATATTTTTTCTAGGATTATATATATATATGTGTGTGTGTGTGTATATATATATATATATATATATATATATATATATATATATATGTATATGATTTCTATTTGCTCCTTTTCTACCATTTCAGTGTGTCTCCTGAGATTTCTTTTTTACTCACTATGAATATTTTTCCTTTACATTATGGAATAGTTATAATTTCTGCTTTAAATTTTTGCTAGCTGCAAATCTGTGTCACATTAGTGTCAGTCGCTGTTGTCTTTTCTTTCGAAAAGATGTGACACATAGTCTTCGTGTGTTGAATAATTCTGTAATTGCTTCCCAGACAACATAAATATTAAATTGTGGAGATAAATTCTACTATGTGTGCGTGCGTATGTGCATGTAAGTGTGTGCTAATAGAGATTAAACCCAGGGCCTTTGAACTCAGCTACATATCTAGCACTATTTATTTATTTTGTATTTTTTTTAGAAAAGGGTCTACAGGGTCTCACTACTAGATTGGACTTGCAGTGATCCTCCTGTCTATAGCCTCCGAAGTGCTGGGATTACAGGCATGTGCCACCACGCCTAGTCTCAATTGCTGTCTCAGTGCACCCCTGAGGGCAGGGCCAGCCTGTTAGGCCAGGGGATCGAAGTCCCAGCCCCTGCATCTGCCTAAGCAGGTGCTTTAATCTGTTGAGCTATTTGGCTGTGGGCCACCAGGGACACGTGCAGACCTCGGAATCAAATCTCCGGTCTCCAGTTAGCTGCCTTTCTGGCAGTGCTTCTCTTTTCCTGGCCACTCAAGTGAACTTCCATCTCTCTTTTTTTTTTTTTTGGTGGTACCAGGGATTGAACTCAGGCCCTTGTGCTTGCCAGGGAAGTGCTTATTCTACTGAGTCATCTCCCTGGCCCCATTTTTTGTCTTTTTTGAGACAAAGTTTCACATGCAATTTAGAGTGACCTTAAACTTACTTTGTAGCACACTCGCAGTGATCCTCCTGTCTCAGCTTCCCTCTTGAGTACTGGGCTTACAGGGATGTGCCACCACACCCAGCGCAATTCTTTTTTCTTTGTACCAGGAATTGAACTCAGGACATTACACTTGCCAGACAGGCACAGTACCACGGAGCTATGTCCCCAGCCCTGTTATTTTTTTGTTTTGGCAGAATCAGAGATTGAACTCAGGCCCTTGCACTTGCCAGTGAAGCACTTAGTCTACTGAGCTATCTCCCTAGCCCTTCCCTGTTATTTTTTTGAGACAGAGTCTCACTGTGTAGCCCAGGCTGGCCTTGAACACATGGCGATCCATCCTCCTGCCTCAGCCTTCCAAGTGCTGGGACTCCAGGCATTTGCCACCGTGCCCTGCCAGAGATTTTTTTTACCTACTAGAAATTTCTGACTTCATTCCTGTGACTCACTGTGCCTATATTGTGTTTTTAATGTTCTTATAAAATTTTTATTTTATTTTATTTTATTATTTATTTTTTCAGAGACAGGGGCTTGCTATGCAGTTCAGGCTCATTTTGAACTCACTTTGTAGCCCAGGATGACCTTAAACTTGCAATGGTTCTCTTGCCTCAGCCTTCCCCAGTGCTGGGATTACAGGTGTTCACCACCACACCTGGCTTAAAGTGTTTACTAAACATTGTTTATTAGGGGTCGGGGAGATGGCTCAGTGAAATAAGTGCTTTCCTGGCAAGTGCAACAGCCTGAGTTCAAATCCCTGGTCCTCCCCCCAAAAACAAACCATCGTTTATTAAAATAGATTAAAATGTTTATTAAAATAGATTTAGAGTTACAGAAAATTTATGAAAGTGATATACAGAGTTCTCATATGTCCCTCAATATTTCTTCTATTGCTTTTCTTTTTTCAGAACTGGGGATTGAACTCAGGCCCATGCACTTGCCAGGCAAGTGCTTATTCTACTGAGCCATCTCCCTGGTCCTCTTCTATTGTTAATATCTTACTAAAATGCATTTGTCACAATTTATGAACCAATGTCATTAATTATTATTGCATAAACCCATACTTTATTGAAAGTACTTACATTTTACACAAGTCTTTTTTGTGTTCCATAATCTTGTTAGGACACCAAATCATGTGGATATCACATCTCTTTTTTGTTTGTTTTATTTTATTTTATTTTATTTTATTTTATTTTATTTTTTTTTTTTTTTTTTTTTTTTTTTTTTTTTTTGTCTTTTTGAGACAGGGTCTCACTATGCAGTTCAGGCTGGCCTTAAGCTCACTTGGTAGCTCAGGCTGGTCTCGAACTCACAACAATCCTCCTGCCTCAGCCTCCCGAGTGCTGGGATTACAGGCATGCGCCACCACGCCCGGCTCTTGTTTGTTTTAATTTATGTATTTAGTACAGGGTCTCACATGCAGCTCAAACTCGCAGTGATCCTCCTGTTTTCAACATCCCCATCGTGGCCACCACTCCTGGACTCTGTCCCTGGCTCAGAGTGCCCTGGGGCAGGCCCAGCATGGCATGTGGTGCTAGGGATCAAACCCTGTCCATGCACTTGCCTAAGTATACATCTCTTTAGATTCCTCTTGGCTGTGAAAGTTGCTTAGATTCTCATTGTTTTGGTGACTTTGATGGTTTTGAAGAATATTGGTCTTGTATTTTGTAGACTGTCACTCAGCTGGACTTTGATTTTTCATTTCATGATTAGATTGAGATCATGTGCTTTTGCCATTTTTGTCAGATTCTGTGCAGGCTGCATATAGTCACCGGGACCTGCCACCGCGGTCACTGGCCAAGGTAGTTGTCAGATTTCTATGTCAGAAAGTTACTCTTTCTCTGTGAAAGCCTGAGAGAATGTTTTCTCTCCATGTGACTCTCCTTAGGCACACTCTCATCATCGATCACTTTCCTCTGTGACTTCATAATCTCCTTGATCAGAAAATTTGGGACACAATTGAGTTACAGGATGTCACAGTACAGATTCTCTTATGTTCTAAGCCCTCACTGACCTTAAAGGGTTAGGGCCAAAATGTTGACTTTCCTTATAGCCCTTCTTTTTCTCTAATTTTTGGTCTGCAAACTTAAGTTTTTATCTCTCCAGAAGAGAAGCTTAATAATATTATTACTCTATAACATAGGCAATTGAGTTTAACCTCAATCTGTCCGAATATCAAATATCTTAGTTAGAAATAGGATAGATATACAGCTACTTTCTCTCTCTTTTTTTTTTTTTTTCTTAACTTTCTCTTAATTCAGTGAGAAGAAGGATTTGTACTAATAGTTTGGACAAGATAATCATGTGTGCATCTTGTACTATGAATAACTACTACAAAGACAATAATATGCAATATATTAATTATTGTAACTGTCCTACTAACCTGTTTTGATACTGTCTCAGGGCCAGGAAGACGGCTCAGTGGAAGAAGTGCTTCCCTGGCAAGCCCAAAGGCCTGAGTTCAATCCCCAGTTCCGCAAAAAAAAAGAAAGAAACTATTTATCGAATCTGTATTGTTAAGGTGTCTTGAAACTGTGTGATTGACATTTGTAGTTCAATAAAATAAAATAAAATAAATAAAAATAAAAATAATGTTAGAGCCAAAAAAAAAAAAAAAAGAAAGAAACTGTCTCATTGCTATTTGTTTTTCAATAAAATTAATAATAATAAAAAAGTTACTCTTTCTCCCTTCTCTCCACACTATATCCTGGAAAGAAGTCCATATATGCTCCACTTTTTTTGTGGGTGTATGAGAGCAGTTACTAGCACTGTATTGTGTACTTGCAGTTTTCAGAGATATCTTACTTTTTTTTTTGTAGAACCAGGGATTGAACTCAGGCCCTTGAGCTTGCCAGGGAGGTGCTTATTCCACTGAGCCATCTCCCTGGCCCCATGATCTTACATTTCTTTACCAATGAAGTGAAAAACAGTAATTATGTGAGGTGATAGGTAGTTTAATTAACCTAATTTTGATAATCATTTCACAAAAATTATGATTTACTTCCTGAATATAGATAACTTTTATCATTTAGAGATCATTAAAACTGGAAAAAAAAATTTGCTACATATAGCCTAACAAAAGGGGTCAGGGAGATAGCTCAGTAGAATAAGTGCTTGCCTGGTAAGTGCAAGGGCCTGGGTTCAATCCCCAGTTCTGCAAAAAAAAAAAAAAAAAAAAAAAAAAAAAAAAATCCTAACAGAGGGGTTAATGATTCCCAGTGATTATCCACTTGACAGGTGGATAATCTTTTTTTTTTTTTTGGTCTGCTCAGCCTACCCTGAGGGCAGGGCTGGTGCAGAATGTGGTGCCAGGGATTGAACCAGGGTCCCTGCACTTGCCTAAGATTGCCTAAACATGTGCTTTAGACAACTATCTCACTGGCCCCTTGACAGGTCAATTTTACTTGTTCTTTTTTTTTGAGACAGGGTCTTGCTATGCAGTTCAGGCTGGCCTTTAGCTCACTTTGTAGTCGAGACTCATCTCAAACTCACTATGATCCTCCTGTGTCAGCTTCCCGAGTGCTGGGATAACAGGCATGTGCCACCACTCCCCACTCTCTTTTCTTGAGACAAGTTCTTTCTATGTTGTTTTTGCTGATCTTGAACTTGCAATCTAGCCCAGGTAGGCCTTGAACTCACAGTGATTCTCCTGTGTCTTATAGATGTACACCACTGTGCCTAGCAAAATTTTCTTGTTCTTAAAACTAAAAATAAAGGCTGCTACCTATCCCCATCTCCAGTACCTGGTATTACTAAATTTGTTCCTACTCTTCAATCAACAACCAGTAAATAGTTTACTCCTACAGACTGGCTTGCATGGTCTGTTCACACCCATTTCCACAGCCTCTCAGCCAGTGTTTGTCTCCACCTCTGCAGGGTCCACAGATGTTCTTGAACCCTATTGTCTTTAACTCTGTCTTGGAATATTTCCTGCTCCTCTAGGAGTGCATCATGTCCACTGACATCGGGGAACTCACCTCACTTACACCATTGAGTGTCATCACACCCATTTTCAGAAAATGCTGCCACAGAATTTCCATTGGTCTCCATCCACTAATGTCTTTCTCAATCCCTTAGCAAACACAGTGTCCTCTGGGATCTTTTAGGTGGTTCAGTGAGGCAGTGGCTCTTCATGAATGATAGATCTGCTCCCTCCTTTGTATCTGCTGAAGCTTTTGGATCTCTTCAAAATTGTGTTAGAGGGACCAGCCAAATAGCTCATTGGATTAAAGCACCTGCAAGCAGGTGCAAGGTTGGGGGTACAGGGCCAGGGGTTTAATCCTCAGGCCTGCTATGCCGGCCCCACCCCCAGAGCTGCTGAGACAGCAATTGAGACTGGGCGTGGTGGCACATGCCTGTAATCCCAGCTCTTGGGAGGCTGTAAACAGGTGGATCACTAGAGTCCAATCTAGTAGTGAGACCCTAAATACCCTGTAGGCCCTTCCCTAAAATACAGAAAAAAAAGAAAAGAAAAGAAAAATTGTTAGAAAGTTCTTGCATCTCAACTGCATGGCAAGTAGCCCACTATTGAGATGTTTTTATATATTTACCAAATACACAAAAATGAAAAAAGAATTTTAAAGTTTTGCCAACCAACCGAGTAACTGTTAGAGCCATTCCCACAACACAGGCTACCACATTAAATCTAGGATTTGTGGTATGAGCCCCTGTGCCAACTATTTGACCAGGTCTGATGTTATATACTATCTTGTGTTCCTTCTTGAAAAGAAGAATCTGATCTTTCACATATTCTCCACATTTTTGCAAATATCAATCAGCAAAATATTATAAGAATAGCCAGGTGTGGTGGCACATGCCTGTAATCCCAGTGCTGGGGAGGCTGAAACAGGACAATCACTATGAGTCCAAGCTGTGCCAAATACATAAAAATGAAAAAGAATTTTAAATAAGAATAAATGATTTCAGGCCTGGGATATATAGCTCAGCAGCATAAGCACCTGCCTGGCAAGCACAATGTCCTCAGTTTGATACCTGGTACCAAAAAAAAAAAGAATAAATTATTTCTTCTCATCTAATTGTGGAACATGTGGAGATCTCATCCTGGTTATAGGTCAAAGCAGTGGGTCTCAAATGGGATGATTTGGATGTTCCTTTGGAATGTCTGGGGACATTTTTGGTTGTTGCAACATGGATAGGAAGGTGCTGGTAGAGCAAGTAGGTACAGGTCAAGAATGTCACTACATGCACTATAGTGGGCAGGATGTCCCTCGAAACAGAGGTATTCAGACCAACATGCTGAAAAGTTCTAGTGAACAGGTAACAATGGCTGGTTGGAGCAAAGCTTTGTGAAAAACTGATAAACTTCAGAAAATGTCATTACAGGGCTGGGGAGATAGTTCAGTAGAATAAGCACTTGCCTGGCAAGTTCAGGGTCCTGAGTTCCCCCAGTACCACAAAAAAAAAAAAAAAAAAAAGAAAGAAAATGTCATTACAGTGCCTTTAGGCAAGGGAAGGAGTGCTGCTTCTACTTGCATTGAAAGTTTAGAGAGATTTAGGCAATATAGATTCTTAATTTTCTTTGAGTCAACTCATTTCCCCACTCCAAGTTTCCTTCTCCATCAATGCCCTATCTTTCACTAAAGAGAAGCTATATATAGCAAGGCTATAAAATCATCTTGTGTTGTAATTCTGGAACCTGCAAAATTAAACTTTTATGTTTTATTTCCAAAAAGATTTGTCTGTAGGAAAAAGATATATTTTTGAAAAGAGGAATCTGATCTTTCACATCTTCTCCACGTTGTTACCAGCCACTGTTACCCGTTCACTAGAGCTTTTCAGCATGTTGGTTTGAATACCTCTGCTTTGAGGGACATCCTGCCCCCTATAGTGCATTTAGCGACATTCTTGACCTGTACCAACTTGCTCTACCAGCACCTTCCTATCGATGTTGCAACAAACAAAAATGTCCCCAGTCACCTTCTATCTGTGACTAGAACTGAATGTGTAATGACCCAGGCTTTTTCTTTCTGTCTTTAGTGCACTCAAAGGAAGACACCTACACCCTACAACTGTTGTAGACACTATACTCTCAAATAGTCAATAGTCAAGTATGGCTCCAAAGGATTTGTTTTAGTAGGTACTTTGATATTATTGATCAAAGGTTGTAAATTGATTGTTTCTGACACCACTGTATCCCATTTCCCACTGATGTGTTCTCTGACATTACATCTGAATTCTTTTTATTTTTTTCCTTTTTATGGTACTGAAAATTGAACTGAGGGCCTCCCACATGTGAGGCAAGCAATGAAGCAATGAGCTGCATACCCAGCCCCTACATCTGAGTTTGAGGAACCCAAATGGATTTAAGACTAAATCCACTTGAAATCTGAAAGTCTCTACTTTCTAGAATCCCACTTATAGGACCATTTTCTATATTACTATTCAATAAATAGAAGCCACAGTAGTTATCTTTTTAAATAAAGAAAATTTTATTGTGGTAAAGAACATAAGATACAGAATATAGAATTTACCTTTTTAAACATTTTAAAGTATACAGTTCAGTGGTGCT
>PVKA01054743.1:0-10628 GCA_004027165.1 Ctenomys sociabilis
GGGTTTGGTTCACATGAGGCACTAGCATCCCCCCTCCCCTGGGAGGAAATGACATCTTTTAGTAGAAGAGAGATGAGCTGCTACCTTCTGGTGGGTGGGAACTAACCCCAGGCCCTTTTCTCTTTTCTTTTTTGGCAGAACCAGGAATTGAACTTAGGCCCTTGCACTTGCCAGGCAAGTGCTTATTCTACTGAGCTATCTCCCCAGCTCCTTTTCTTTGTAATGTATTTAGTACAGAGTCTGTAGGGTCTCACTACAGATTGGACTCTTAGTGATTCTCCTGTTTCCAGCTTCCCAAGCTCTGGGATTACAGTCACGTGCCACCACGCCCAGTCTCAGTGTGCCTTGGGGTGGGGCTGGCACAACACAAGGGATTGAACCCTGGTCCCTGTGCCTGTTAAGCAGGCACTTTAATCCACTGAGCTATCTGGCTGGCCTGTTTGGGCCCTTTCTTCTGTCCATTTGGAGCTATTTACAGTACGACTGAGTGCTATGTCACCTACTAGTGCCTGTCATCCACCACCTACTTTGAATATTCATATTATTGGCAAAGGCTCAGAGAACCTAAGTGTCACAGACAGTAGTGATAGAAACAGGGACAAGAACATGGACACAGCCAGGCTTCTGGGCACAGTGCCAAGCAGATGCCCGTTCTGCCTGATCACAAAAGTCCTGCAAGCCTGGCTCCCAGAGCCAGTACCTACTTTCTGGGGCTGGTGCTAGTCCTTTCCCCCAGAGCTTCTGCTTTAGAATATTCCTACTTTTATATGCAGAAATCCCAATTCTGACTATCTGAAGCATCATTACAGGGTATATAGAAGAATGCTCTAGGCATAAAGGCTTTTTAAAAACAGTATAATTGATAAATGGTCAATAATGCTAAAATACACAGTGAATGTCCATTTATTAAAAGTCATCAATAAGATACCTGACTTTATTCATACTAGGGTTTTTTTTATTATTTATTTATTTATTTGATGGAGGGTCTCATGTCTCAGCCTCACAGCAGGGCTAGAACAGCATGTGGTACCGGGGATGGAACTCATGTCCTTGCACTTGCCAGTCAGGCACTTATGTCATTGAGCTATCTCCCTAGCCCCATCATACTAGGTTTTTGAACACATAAAAACAACCATGTAAAAGTACTAAGTAGGAAAACAGACCTTGACCTTCTCTGGAATTGTGGCTCTGTTCACCATTTCTTCAGCTAAAATTTGTGGCATATCTTACTGTGTGTCAGACACAGTGATAGGCTTTGTAGCTATGGTGGTAAATGAGAGAGGGGTTGTCTTTGGTTTTGGTGAACTTACTGTCTAGAGAACAACATGGTCTTTTTCAGGGAGATGTGCATCAGAAATCACCAGGGAGTGCTTTTACAAAATACACTACCCCACACTTCACCCCTTAAGATTAGGGTTCACTGAGTCTGGGATGGGACAGGGCATAATAGAACCTGTTATTAATGTGCCTTCTGAATTCCGAAGTCTGGCCACTGACAGCTGCTCTTGTGGTTGGAGGTCTCCAGACTTCAGGATTGTCTATCCTTTCTGTAAAAGCATCATCAACAAAAGCTGAATGAAATAATATCAGCAGTCTCCACCACAGGTAATATTTAACTTGTTTACCTGTACTGGTTTACTAATTTGTACATTGGAAAGCCTTGTCTGAAATGGGAATTTGGGAAGGACGAGACTAAATACACACAGAAAAGGCTTTATTGTCTTCCTCCCATATCCTCAGGCTCCTCTTGTAGACCTGTAGGAAGCTGAACTGTGAGGGCCAAAGAACGCAGGCAGCTACTGATTTACCCCACAGCTTCAAGGGTTTTCAGAAATCGAATGCTTACACTAAAAGTTGAAATATCAGTCCTCACATACAACTAAACATTAAAATAGACCATGATGTTAAAGTGGAGTTAGAACAACAAAGCAGGTCTTCATTGCCACAGTGGCCATTGCGTAATTGGAAATCATTTCTCTTTAGGTCAACAAACACGAGAAAATGTGAGGTTCTTAGCCCTCAAATCGTGTGTGTGTGTGTGTGTGTGTGTGTGTGTGTGTGTGTGTGTGTGGTATAGTATTGGGGGTTGAACACAAGACTTTCACACTGAACTGCATCTTCAACATTCTTATTTTGATTTCTTGTCAAGTCACTCCATTGCCCAGGCTGAGCTCAGACTTGCCACCCTCTTGCCTCAGCTCCCAGGGCGCGGGAATTACAGGTAAGCACCACCACACCTGACCTCCAAATCTATCACTGAAGCTGCGAGCTGCCGAGTAGGAGGGAGCAGGAGCTGTGC
Source organism: Ctenomys sociabilis (assembly GCA_004027165.1). Lineage (NCBI taxonomy): Eukaryota > Metazoa > Chordata > Mammalia > Rodentia > Ctenomyidae > Ctenomys > Ctenomys sociabilis. The sequence goes on from PVKA01054743.1 coordinate 2,300, forward strand.
CATTTGGGCCGTACCAAATGGGAGGAGCTCAGGAGGGCTGGCCAGGCGGGCTGGCCTGGTAACCTTGGTTAAGGAACAGGAAGCTGTGAAGCGCACGTCCTCACCAGTCTCCCTGCAGAGGCAGAGGTGCACACACGCACCGGCAGAGGAGCAGTTTGAGCAGCAAGGGGTATTGGGATGCCGAACTCAGGTGCTCAGAACTTGGGCCCGAGCCTCCCTCCCTATTTACTTGCGTCCAGGATCCATTCAATGCAAGGCGAAGTTCTGTACTCAAGAGGGCAGCAGAGAGGAGAGAAAAAAAAAAAATGGGCTCTGATCGCCCCGCTGTCTTTCCAGCCCCCCAGGCAGTGATTTCTACTCCCCGTCTGCCTGGGGAGCTGTGCCCTGGCTGCGCGGGGAGGGCTGGGGCCTTACTGATGTACATCACAGTTAGTCCCTTGCTACTTGAGTGTGGGACAGCGCAGTACAAAGCACTTGAAGCAAACCTGCAGCTCCTCGGCTCTGCCTTGAGGGGTTCATTTACTTTCAGATGAGCCACTGAGGTGAAGTGAAATTTGTAGGATCATTTTGGACAATATGAACACCTGAAAGGCCTTCACTAAATAGCTAGTGACCCAGCTGCGCTTAGATCCAACTGTCCCAAAAAGGCAAAGTTGAGCTTTTTCAACATTTCTTCGAGTTCTCAGTTTTAAGGATCTGAAAATTCTCTACAAGATTTTTTTTTTTTTTTCCGAGGAGGCAGCATTGGCTGAATAGAGAGGAGTCCTCTGAGAGATTCAGAGATGAACTAAAAACACGAGTGATTGGAAGGAGAGCGACCTACCCTTGAGGCCAAAAGCAATTTGAAAGAAGAGACTTACAGATCAAATGAAACCTAGGAAGTTGAAAGAGGAGAAGCAATCTGACCAGCTGCCCACAGGCCTCCGCCCAGTGAACTGCTCTTCTGAGAAGTTTCCCCAATAGCAGGTGGGCCCTGAGCAGTGTGACAAAGTCAAGGCATACAGGACAGATGTGGGGTATGAGACAGAGGCGGCTGCAGCCTGACAGAACTCAGCAGGGGGAGTGACCCCTAACTTCTCCCTCCTGTCCATTTGTTCTTGTTGAACTCTGAGAACAAGTAGCAGTCACGGCGGTGCTGTCTTCAGGACTGGGCCTGAGCACACTTGGGTCACCCTGGGAATCTTTAAATTTACCCCCAGAAAACTGGAAAAGCCATTTAGCACACAGAGCTAACCCTGATCCAGTCTGAATCTGCACTCAGCACTCTGAGCCTATTCCAAGTGCTCACTGCCCTGCTCCAGTCCTAGACCTCCAGTATCTGTCTGTCATCTAGATCCAGCCCTTGGGGAATCTGGGCTTACACAGGGTGTTTCAAACCCATGCCAGTCTCCACCTTGTAAACCTGGACTGTGGTCCCGCCATTCAGCACCAGATGTGTTGGCCCAGGTAGGACAGAGAAGGGTCTCCACCTTGCATTTTGCCAGAGCCTCAAGCGAAGTCCACCTGGTCATCAAGGCCCACTGGGAGACCTGGGAGATGCCACCCAGGGCCCTGTGCTCTCGCCGGGCCTGCAGAAATTTCCCCGTATTAGTCTTGAGCAGCTATGTTGCTCCTCTGAGCATCCTCAGGACTGGGAGTGAGGTCTCTGGACCTCTGCAAGCTGTCAGGAGCCTGTGCCACAGACACTGAAATATACATCTGCTAACCAGCGTCAGCCCCAACTAGAAGGAATCTACAGCAGCATCCTCCAAAGCAAGGCCCCCCACCACCCCTGTCCCTAGCCTGAAGAGCTGCCACACACAGTGGGGCAAGGAGAGACATCCTCTGGAGCAGAGTAGGCACCCATGCAAACTCACAGACTAAGGAGGGACAGGAAGGAATATGATTTATAAGATAAAAGCCTACTAGCCTAGGAAGAAAGCATTCCTCTGACACAGAGGAACTTGTTTTTTTTCTCCCTATTGGTAAATATATATATATATATTTCATCATTTTTTTTTCTTTTGGTGGAGACTGGAATTTCACCACCTACTTTCTTGACCCCTTCTTTTAAAAACATTACTTTTTTATTGGTTTGAATAGGCCCTCCTTTTATTCTTGTTTCTACTTCTTTTCTCACTTTTTCTGTTTCAACTTGTTCCCTTAGTGTTTTTTTCTTATTTTCCTTTCCTCTAGTTTAATTTCTACTCATTATTAATTATCCTTTTCCTAGTCGGTCATCTCTGTTACTTTTATCTAATATTACTAATCTCCCTATACGCTGTAGCAGGACCATCTACATCACATCTATCATTGTTTTATTTTTCATAATCTTGTCCCGTTTTTCTGCCACACCTGTACTATTCACCCTTATGAATCTATAGGCAGTTAACTATATCTTACAATGGCTGAATACTGCTTTATGATGAAAGGGGGTAAAATAGCCCCATTGAGAAGATATTTACTGTATCTGAGTTTCTTATTTGTCTTACAACTTTTCTTTTTTTTCTTTTTTTTTTTTTTTGGTGAACCAGGGATTGAACTCAGGCCCTTGTGCTTGCCAGGGAAGCACTTATTCCACTGAGCCATCTCCCCAGCCCCTAGTACGTTCTATGTAACCATAAATCTTGTACCTAGGGTTAAAGGTGACAAAGTATCAGTTATTATAGTTTATCACTTTCTAGTTGTGCTCGATCCTATTGTTATTACTGATTTACTAAGTTAGCCAAGGTGACATACCTGTTGTAACCAGTTGATCTTCTGTATACCAGTACCTAGATTGTATGAGGGACATAAACAGTTCTATAGCCCTGTATCAGAGAACTGAGAGCTAAGCCAAGTAGGCTGTAACCTTTCATCCCTAATAAACAGAAGAGGTAAGATCCTGGGACAGATTAAAAGATCAAAGGCCACCCATGCCTAGAAAACATCTCTATAAAATAGTCATTACCAAAGAGATCTCAATGCTAGTAATAAAACTACCTACCATAAGTCATTTACAAACTTCAATGCAGAAAACAAATAGAGAGAGAGAAAAAAAACACAGAAGCAAGACACAACCCAAAACACTCAACTGCCCAAAGCAAGCCCAAGACAGCACTGAGATGGAAGAAATCAAAAGCCACCCACCTGAATATTCTGAAATAGTAGCCACAGAAGTAACAAAGCACATGAATAAGTTCCTAACAAAAATAAAACAAACAATTCCACACACAAGTAAATAAATATTGACCAAATAAAGAACATAGTAAGTCTATAGTAGATTAGATTTGAAAAATAAAAGTGTTTAGGAAAGACATGGAAAGCATGCATGCCCAGTGTAGGAAAGAATTAACTGGATTTCATAAAACAGATTCAGACAGATATCCAGGAGGTTAAAAATTCTATTGAAAGCATAGTCAGCAGAATCAACCAGTGGGAAGCGAGACTATCACATATAGAAGTCAGTGTTGTACTTGGTGATCAGCAAATGGAAGAGTTCTTAAAAATAGCAGAGGAGGGGCCAGGGAGATGGCTCAGTAGAATAACGGCTTGCCTTCCAAGTACAAGGGCCTGAGTTCAATCCCCAGTTCCACCAAAAAAAAAAAGGCAGAGAAACAGAAAGAAGCCACAGCTAGTAGATGATGCAAAGAAGAACATAGTGCAACTGTGGTTAACAAACTTAATTCTTTTTATAATTCTGGTCTTAAACTGAATTAGATGAGAACTATATTAAATTCAGTAAGTAGGTTCAATGTTGACATTATGGGGAAATTTGATTCAGTTCTCATCCAATTCAATTTTCAAACAAAGTTATGGAAAGAATTAAGTTTGTGGACCTAGGTGCCACTGTAGAACGTTAACTTTAATCAATGAGGAAAAAATCAGAAGATAACACAAAGGGCGTAAAAAAAAAAACCTTTTCACAAAAGTAATAGCAGAAAGCTTCCCAAGCATGGAAAAAGAAATAGACACACAGATAAGTGAGATATACAGAACCCCAAATAGCCACCAGCAGAAAATAAAACTACACCAAGGCATGTAATAGTCGAGTCCAGAAAGTCAACACAAAACAGGATATTAAAAGCTGTTAGAGAAAAGAAACAAATAAGTACAAAGCAAAACTCCTCAGAATCACAACAGTTTTTTCAATTCATACCCTTAAGTCAAGGAAAGCTGGGAGTGAATTCAAGCCCTGAACAAAAACCATCTCCAATCCAGATTGCTGTAGCCTGCAACATTTCTTTCAAAATTGATGGACACATAAGATACTTCCATGAGGGGCTGGGAAGATGGCTCAGTGTAATAAGTGCTTCTCTGGCAAGTACACGGGCCTGAGTTCAATCCCCAGTTAAGAAAAAAATAGAATAAAATAAAGAGCACATAAAGAAATTCATGACCACCAAGCTAATACTCCAAAAAAGTTCCAAAGGATGCTCTAGAAAGACAATAATTCCAAGAATCCTGATAGAATGAACCCACCAGGCAAGGAAAGGAATTAAATAGAAGAAAAAGAAAAGGAACAAACAATAGAAAAATAATAAAAAGACAAGGATAAGCCAGTACACATCAGTTATAGCTATCGATGTGAATGGCCTCTCAATTCACCAATGAAAAGAAGCAGGTTGACAGAATGGACCAAGAAACAAATCAACAATGTGCTGTACAAGAAACACATTTGCCACCCCACCTCCCCACAAAAACTTAACAGACTGAAAACCAAAGGATGAAGAACAATACCTATGCCACATGAAAAATTAGTAGCTGTTCTATTTGCAGACAAAGTGGATTTCAAGCCAAGTTTGATCAGAAGAGACAAAGAAGGTCACTGCATACTTGTTAAGAGAACAATCCAAAGGGAAGTGATAACAATGATAAATATATGCACCAAGGGTTGGCACACCCAACTATTTATTTATTTTTTTTTTTATGAGCAGAATAGATTTATTGAGAGAAAGAAAGCTCCTGTCAGAGAGAGGGACAGGAGAGGGGTCCCGAGTGGGTAGTTCCTCCACACCCAACTATTAAAACCAAACACTAATGGACATGAAAAATCAAATGAGCACTAATACAATTATAAAGGGGGACCTCAACACCCCACTGTCATGAACAGACAGATAAAATAGAAAACAGAAACAAGGAAATATCAGAGCTGAAGAAAATCTTTGAACAAATGGGCTTTATAGATATCCAAAGAGTGCGGCACCCAAGAACTACAGAACACACATTCTTATCAGCACCACATGGAATGATGTCCACAGCAGACCACATATTAGGTCATAGAGCATGCTCAGGTAAAGGCGGAAGAACTGAAGTTAGCCCATGCATATTATCGATCATATTGCAATAAAAATGGAAATGTCAAAAGAAGCCACAAAACCCACATAAACACGTGGAAATTAAATAGCACCTTTCTGAACAACCAGTAGGCCACATATGAAATTAAAGAAGAAATTAGACAGTTGCTACAATTGAACAGTGCCAAAATAATGTGTCAAAACTTACAGGACACAACAAAAGCAGTCCTATGAGGGGATTTTATGGTGGTATATTCCCACATCAGAAGAATGGAGCAAGCTTAAATGAACAACCTGTTAATGAACCTCAAGTTTCCTGAAGAAGAACAAGGCAAACCCAAAATGCATACTAGGGAACAAATAGTAAAGATCAGAGCAGAAATTAATTCAATTGAGACTAAGAGAACAATAGAAAAAATCGAATCGAAGAGTCAGTCCTTTGAAAAATGAAAACTGGCAAATCTTTAGCCAGCCTTGAAAGAAAGAAAGAAAGAAAGAAAGAAAGAAAGAAAGAAAGAAAGAAAGAAAGAAAGAAAGAAAGAAAGAAAGAAAGAAGCACATGCATTTAGGAATGAAAAGAATAAAATCACAACAGATCCTGAAGAAATCAAGAAGATTATCAGTACCTACTTTGAAAACCTGTACTCTAATAATACAGGAAATTTAAAAGATATGGATAGATTCCTAGATACATATGAGCTACCGAAGTAGAATTAAGATAGAAAAATTCTAAATAATCCAGTATCTGTCAATAAAATTGAAGAAGTAATAATAATAATAAAACTACAAATAAAGAAAATCCCAGATTCTGATGGATTCATTGCTGAATTCTACAAGAAATTTAGAGAGGATCTAAGGCCACTACTCCTTCAACTCTAATGAAATTGAAAGGGAAGCAATACCCCAACTCATTACTAGAAGCAAGCAAAGCCAGACCAAAACCAGAGAAAGATGCAACCAAAGAGAACTACAGACCAACCTCCCTAATGAACATAGATGCAAAAATGCTCAACAAGACACTGGCAAATGGAATAAAGCAAATCGTGAACAAGATTATACACATAATAGCATATGCCTACAATCTCAGAACTTGGGATTGCTTTAAGTTTGAGGTCAGCTTGAGCTACATAGTGAGGTCAAGGCCAGTCTGAGTTACAGAGAAAGACCCTGTCTAAAAAAAAAAAGAAGAATGGATTATATACCATGATAAAATAAAATTTATCCCTGGGATGCATGAATTGTTCAAAAATGTAATGTACTATGTTAATATAACCAAGGACAAACACGTGATTGTTTCAATAGATGCAAGAAAATTACTTGGCAAAGTCCAATCCCCATTCATGATTTTATTTTACTTTATTTTTTGTATTTTAGGGAAGGGTCCATAGGATGTTCAGGATCTCACTACTAGTGTGGATTCATAGTAATCCGCCTGTTTACAGCCTCCCAAGAGCTGGGATTACAGGTACACACCACCATGCCCAGTCTCAGTCACCCATCTCAGCATGTTCCGGGGGTGGAGCCAGCATGGCAAGCCAAGGGATTGAACCCCAAACCCCTCCACCTGCTTGCAGGCCCTTTAATCTACTGAGCTATTTGGCCAGCCCCCTATTTAAGATTAAAAATTTTTTTAAATCTGCAGAAAATTGTAATAAAAGGTCTTTATCTGAATCTGATAAAAGCTATCTAAGACAAACCAATCAACAGCCAACATCATACTAACTGGTTAAACCAACAAAGAAATATCAGAACTGATCCTGACTTTTGATTAAATGAATTTTGTAGTTACAGAGATTGTCATGCACTGAAAACTTTCACTGTAAATTCAGGAACAAGACAAGAATGCCTTCTATAATCATGCCCATTCAAAATAATTTCAAAATATCAGCCAGAGCAATTAGACAGCAGAGATGTAAAAGGAATAAAGATTGGAAAGAAAGAAGTGAAATTATCATTATTTGCCAATTACTTGATACTCTACATAGAAGACTCCAAAAATTCCACTAAAAGATTTCTAGATTTAATAACCAAATTTAGTAATTTAGTTTAATAACCAAACTAAATTCTGTAGGATTCTTTTTTAATAACCAAATTTAGTAGCATAGCAAGATATAGTCAACACTCAAAAGAAAAAAAAAAAAAAGGTAGCATTCCTGTACAGAAATAATAAAGTAATTGAGATGGGAATTAGGGAAACAACACCTTTCACAATCACATCAAGAAAAATGAAATACTTAGGAAGCAATCTAAGGAAGTGAATGACCTTTACATTGAAAACCACAGTACTCTTAGAAATGTGATTGAAGAGGGCATCACAAAATGGAAAGATATATACCTTGTTCTTGGGTAGCTAGATCCAAGATGGTGAAAATGGCCACACTCCCAACATTGTCAGGATTTAATTTCAAGGAATCCTGATCAAAATTCCCATAGTGTGCCCCACAGAACTAGAGAAAACATTCATGGAATTAATTTGGAACCAGAAGAGAACTAGAAGAGAAAAAGCATTCTAGGTAACAAAGGTAAGGCAAGGACATCACAATCCCTTATTTGCAGTTATATTACAAAGCTATTGTGATAGAAACAGCATGGTACTGGCAAAAAAAAAAAAAAAAAAGAAACCTGAGGATCAATGAAATATATTAGAATATAATATATTCTTGGAGTTGTAGAAAAAACTCCAAGTACACTCAGCTACCTTATCTTTTACAAAGAGGCCAAACACGTCATTGAAAGAAAGATAGCCTCGCTAATAAATAGTGTGGGGAACTCTGGCTTTCCACATGTTGGATTAAACCTTGATCCATATCTCTCACCATGCACTAAACTAAAATTGAAATGAAACAGAGATTTAAATTTTGAAACAAATAATCTTCCAGAAGATAGAATAAGTAAAACTCTTGAAGACATAGGTGTAGGCAAAACTTTCATGAACAGAACCCCAGTCAGAAAACACTACAAAGAATCAACAGTCGAGGCCGGGCGTGGTGGCGCATGCCTATAATCCCAGCACTCGGGAGGCTGAGACAGGAGGATTGTTGTGAGTTCGAGACCAGCCTGAGCTACAAAGTGAG